>CABHPH010162878.1:0-18255 GCA_902168325.1 Peromyscus nudipes | reverse complement strand
CAGCACCATTTGTTGAAGATTCTTCCTTTTCTTCCATTGTATAATTTTGGCTTCATTGTCAAAAATCAGGTGTCCATAGGTGTTAGATTTATGTATGGGTCTTTATCCCATTGATCAACTTTTCTGATTTTATGCCAATAACATGTGGTTTTTATTACCATTATTCATTAGTACAGCTTGAAATCTGGGATGGTGATACCTCTGGAAGTTCTTTCATTATACAGGGTTCTTTTTAGCTAGCCTGGGTTTTTGGATTTCCATATGTAGTTGAGTATTGTTCTTTTGAGGGTCTTAAAGATTGTGTTGGAATTTTAATGGAGATTGCATTGAATCTGTAGATTGCTTTTGGTAAGATGTTTCTTTTTTACTATGTTTATTCAACCAATCCATGATCATGTTAGATCTTTCCAGTTTCTAATATCTTCTCCAATTTCTTTCTTCAAACACTTAAGTTCTTGCCATATAGGTCTTTCACTTGCTTGGTTAGAGTTACATGTAGCATGAATCTTAAAAGTCTTAACGAGTTCTTATTAATAAAACAAACCCGGGCCAGGTATTGGGGTGAACACTGGAAAGTCAGAGAGACAGAACAAACCACAACTAACCTCACCTGGCCAACTTCTCAGCTGATCTTGTTTCCTCAGACTGGATGCCCCGAGCCCTCATCCAGAATGGGTCTCAGCTGAACTGCTGCTCAAAAGCCTGAATGCTTAACCAGGCCGAATGTTTCTCCAGGCCAAATGCTTCTCCAGGCCAAAGGCAATGCCTCTAGTTTCTGGTCCTCACGCCTTATATATCTTTCTGCTTTCTACCACCACTCCCTGAGATTAAAGGCGTGCTTTCTGGGATTAAAGGCGTGGGTCACCATGCTTGGGTGTATCCTTGAACACATGAATTTCTGCCTCTGGAATGCTAGGATTAAAGGCGTATGCTACCACTGCCTAACCTCTATGTTTAATATTGTGGCTGTCCTGTTCTCTGACCCCAGATAAGTTTATTAGCATACACAATTTTTTGGGGAACACAATACCCCCACAGTTACACCAAGATATTTTATATTCTTTGTGTCTATTGTGAAGGGTGTGGTTTTCTTGATTTCTTTGTCAACCCATTTATCATTTGTATATAGGAGGGCTACTGATTTTTTTGAGTTAGTCCTGTATACAGTCACTTCACATAAGGTGTTTATATGTTGAACGAGTTCCCTCATAAAACTTTTGTGGTTGCTTATGTATATAAGGATATATGTGTATAAATTGAGGTTCATACTTGTGATCAGAGAACTGGTACTTTTTTGAAATATTTTGTATTCTTTCACTTTGATGATCTGTATAAAATTTTCCTCAAATGCTAATTGGTTTCTTGCTCCTTACTTTACTTACATGATTTTATGAATTACAAGTGTGAATTCTTGTCATTTTAAAGATACAGTAATTTTACTTTATGCATCTAGTGTTTTAACTGCCTGTATGTCTGGCACCACATTTGTGCAGTGCCACAAAAGCCATGAGAAGGCATTCAACTTGGGGAACTGATGTTACAGATGGATGTCAACCACCATGTGGGTGCTGAATTTGAACATGAGTCTTCTGAACAGCCATCTCTCCAACTTCCAACTTGTATTTTGTAACACTTTTTATCATTGAAAGAAGATGTTGCATTTGAAGCATAAAAAATGTGTTCCCATGTTCACTGTTGACATGTTTATATCCCATACTGTGTTAACATGGGTGTCATGTTAAGCAATAATGATACAGTTGTCTCACTAATATACTTCCATCATAAGACAAGGGAAAGTACATGAAGTACAAAATAATAGTCTGACTTGTCTGTGCAGTGTTCTCCAGGACAAGCTCCTATACTATGATACAATAGTGTCTGCCTTCATAGAAGAAGTAAAGTCTGAAATCATTCATTATGCTCAGATGATTGAGAAGTGTCTTGAAGACAGAAGTGTTCCTCCTGGTCTTCACTCCAGCCTGCACAGAAGTCCTCACCATGATCTCTCAGAGTAAAGCTCCAAAAACCACTGAGGAATTGGCTTTCCAGATACTCCTGCTTTTTCAGGTTGGGACTGGGATTCTGGCCAACATTCTTCTGTTTGTCCACAGTTTCTCTCCAATCTTTACTGGCTCTCAACTGAGGCCCACACAGGTCATCGTCGCCAACTTTGCTGTGGCCAATGTGTTCATTCTCCTCGTCACTGCATTTCCAAACAAGATGATGGGTTTTGTTCCAAGGAAACCTCCAACTAACCTGCAATGCAAAATTGTTTTCTTCATTCGCCTGGTGGCTCGAAGCACAAACATGTGCTCCACCTGTGCCCTGAGCATCTATCAGTTTGTCACTCTTGCTCCTGGTCACTGGGGTAGGCTGATGCCTCGAGGAAGAACCCCTGATGTCCTGAGTTATTCTTGTTACAGTTGCTGGTTGTTCGGTGTCTTAAATAACGTCTACATTCCAATCAAAGTCAGTGGTCCACAGAGCACAGGCAATGACACTAACAATCACAGCAAGTGGGTCTGCTCCACATCTGGATTCAGTGCAGGCATGTTCTTCTTGCGTTTTTCCCATGATGCCACATTTATCAGCATCATGGTGTGGTCCAATGTTTCCATGATGCTTCTCCTCCATAGACATCGCCAGCGAACACAGCACATCCTCACTTCCAACAAGAACCACCAAGGCCTTGCTGAGACCAGAGCATCCCACACCATCCTGATGCTGGTGGTCACCTTTGTAAGCTTGTACTTCCTAAATTTTATTTGTATAATCTTTCACACTTTTTTAATGGACTCTCGTATCTGGTTGAGGCATGTAAATGAAGTTTTGGCTGCAGGCTTCCCTACTATTTCTCCCTTCCTGTTGATCTTTAGGGATCCTAAGGATCCTTGTTCTGTGCTCTTCAACTGCTGAAAACCACAGTCAACATGACCGACATAGAAAATAGCTTTACTTGCAGCCGTACACACTCTATTAAGTAAAAGTTGATTGACAATCCTTCCTCATAAACCAGACATGTTGACTCACTGAACTTATCCCAGCACTGGGGAGACTGAGCCAGGAGGATTGCAATGTAATCAATGGCATGTCAATCTGAAGAGTGAGATCCAGACCAACTTGTGATAAGAAGACCAAGTTGCAGAACTCTGTATCTGCACCCTTAGAAAGAAAGAAGATAAATAAACAAATGAGAGGGGCTGGAGAGATGGCTCAGAGGTTAAGAGTACTGACTGCTCTTCCAGAAGTCTTGAGTTCAATTCCCAGCAACCATATGGTGGCTCACAACCATCTATAATGAGATCTGGTGCCCTCTGCTGGTGTGCAGACATACATACAGACAGAACACTGTATACATAATAAATAAATAAATCTTTTAAAAAAAACAAACAAATGAGAGGAAGCAGAATGAAAAAGAACACCAGTAATCCTATAAATACTCACAACAGGCTTCAAAATCAATGTGTTCATATATTGTGTTAGAGCACATGGAATCCATACTGCATCCTATATGTCCATATCCTTTTTTCTATGTTAAAAAATTTCTTTTTTTTAAAGAGATTTTCTATTCATTCTACTTGTCAACCATAGATTCCCCTGTCCTCCCTCCTCCCATTCCCCAACCCTCTCCCCTAACCCACCCTCCAACCACCTCCTCCAACGCAAGGTCTCTCATAGGGAATAATCAGAGCCTGGCACACTAAGCTGAGGCAGGTCCAAGCCCCTCCTCTCTGCACCAAGGCCACACAAAGTATCTCACCATAGGTACTAGGCTCCAAAAAGCCAGCTCATGCACTAGGGACAGGTCCCGGTCCCACTGCCTGGGGGCCCCCCCACAGTTCAAGCTATACAGTCTCGCATATCCAGAGGTCCTAGTCCAGGACCATGGGTGCTCCTCAGCTATTGGTCCACAGTTCATTCTTCTCCACTAGTTTGGCTAGTTTTCTCTGTACTTTTTCCAATCATGGTCCTTGCTCATAAAAGCCCTCCTCTCTGTCATTGATTGGACTCCTGGAGTGCTGCCTGGGACACAGCTGTGGATCCCTGCATCTGCCCCCATCAGTCATGCATGGATGAGGGTTCTATGATGTTAGTTGGGTGTTCATCCATCTGATCACCAGAGTAGGTCAGCTCTGAAACCCTCTCGACCATATCCAGTTGTCTATGGTGGAGTCATCTTTGTGGATACTGCTTCTCCATATTCCCATGGTGCCTTCACTTATCATGGTATTGTTTTCCTTTTTCTCCCACTCTGTTCCTGATCCAGCAGGAACCTCCTGCTCCCCTAAGCTCTCATTTCCCTTCTCTTGCCCTCCATTAACCCCTCACTGCCAGTTTGTTCATGTAGATACCATCCTTTTCTCTATCACTGGGCGATCTCTATGTCTTTCCTAGCATCCTCTTTACTAGCTAGTCTCCCTGGACCTGTGGGTTGCAGTCTGATTATCTCTTGCTTTACATCTAGTATACACTTATGAGTGAGTACATACCATGTTTGTAATTCTGAGTCTGGGTTACCTCACTCAGAATGATATTTTGTAGTTCCATCCATTTGCCTGCAAACTTAATGATGTCATTGTTTTTCTCTGCTGAGTAGTACTCCATTGTGTATATGTACCACATTTTATTTATCCATTCTTCAGTTGAGGGGCATCCAGGTTGTTTCCAGGTTCTGGCTATTACTAATCATGCTGCTATGAACATAGTTGAGCATGTGTCCCAGTGGTATAATTGAGCATTCCTTGGGTTTATGCCCAAGAGTGGTATAACTGGGTCTTGAGGAAGATTGAATCCCAATTTTGTTAGAAACTGCCACACTGATTTGCAAAGTGGCTGTAGAAGTTTGCATTGCCACCAACAGTGGAGAAGTGTTGCCCTTGCTCCACATCCTCTCCACATAAGCTGTCTTCAGTGTTTTTGATCATAGCCATTTTGACAGGTGTAAGATGGTGTCTCAGAGTCATTTTGATTTGCATTTCCCTGATGATTAAGGATGTTGAGTAATTCCTTAAATGTCTTCCAGCCATTTGAACTTCTTGTGTTGAGAATGCTTTCTATACCTCTATAGCCTATTTTTTAATTGGACTGTTAGGTATTTTGTTGTCTATTTTCTTGAGTTCTTTATATATTTTGGAGATCAGCCCTCTGTCAGATGTGGGGTTGGTGAAGATCTTTTCCCATTCTGTAGACTGTCTTTTTGTCTTATTGACCATGTCCTTTGCCCTACAAAAGGTTCTCAGTTTTGAGAGGTCCCATTTATTAATTGTTGCTCTCAGGGTCTGTGATACCGCTGTTATATTTAGAAAGTGGTCTCTGGTGCCAATGTGTTCAAGACTACTTCCTACTTTCTCTTCTATCAGGTTCAGAGCAACTGGATTTATGTTGAGGTCTTTGATCCACTTGGCCTTAAGTTTTGTGCACAGTGACAGATATGGATCTATTTGTAATCTTCTACATGTTGACATCCGATTATGCCAGTACCATTTGTTGAAGATGCTTTATTTTTTCTATTGTACAGTTTTGGCTTCTTTGTCCAAAATTAGTTGTTCATACATGTGCAGATTAATGTCAGGGTCTTCATTTCGGTTCCATTGGTCCTTGTGCCGCATTTTATGCCAGTACCAAGCTGTTTTTATTACTGTAGCTCTATAGTGTAGCTTGAAGTCAGGCATCATGATGTCTCTAGAGGTTGTTTTATTGTACAGGATTCTTTCAGATATCCTGGGTTTTTTGTTTTTCCATATGAAGTTGAGTATTGTTCTTTCTAGGTCTGTGAAGAATTGTGTTGGGATTTTGATGGGGATTGCATTGAATCTGTAGATTGCTTTTGGTAAGATTGCCATTTTTACTATGTTAATCCTACCTATCCATGAGCATGGGAGAGCTTTCCATTTTCTGAGATATTCTTCAATTTCTTTTTTCAGAGCCTTAAAATTCTTCTCATACAAGTCCCTCACTTGCTTAGTTAGAGTTACCCCAAGGTATTTTATATTATTTGTGGCTATTCTAAAGGCTATTGTAAAATTGATATATCTCTGATTTCTTTCTCAGCCCTTTTGTCATTTGTATATAGGAGGGCTACTGATTTTTTTTTTTTAGTTAATCTTGTATCCAGCCATATTACTGAAGGTGTTTATCAGTTGTAGGAGTTCCTTGGTAGAATTTTTGGGGTCACTTATGTATGCTATCATATCATCTGCAAATAGTGAAAGTTTGACTTCTTCCTTTCCAATTTGTATCCTCTTGATCTCCTTTTGTTGTCTTATTGTTCTAGCTAGAACTTCAAGTCCTATATTGAATAAATATGGGGAGAGCAGACAGCCTTGTCTTGTTCCTGATTTTAGTGGAATTGCTCTGTGTTTCTCTCCATTTAATTTGATGTTGGCTGTTGGCTTGCTGTAAATCGCCTTTATTATGTTTAGGTATGTTAACTGTATTCATGACTATCTGAGACCTTTATCATGAAGGGGTGTTTGATTTTCAGTATCTAATGAAATGATCGTGTGGTTTTTTTTTCCAGTTTGTTTATATGGTGTATTACATTGACAGAATTTTGTGTGTTGAAACAACTTTGAATCTCTAGGATGAAACCTACTTGATCATAGTGGATAATTTTTTGGTGTGTTCTTTGAGTCTCTTTGCCAATATTTATTGAGTATTTTTGCATCGAAGTTCATGAGGGAGATTGGTCTGTAATTCTCTTTCTTTGTTGCATCTTTGTTTTGCTTGGGATTCAAGTAACTGTAGCCTCATAGAAGGAGTATGGTAACGTTCCTTTGGTTCCTATTGTGTGGAACAACTTAAAGAGTATTGATACACTGAATTAAGTAAAAGTTGTTTGAAAATCCTTCCGCTTAAACCAGACATGTTGAGTCATTGAACTTATCCCAGCACTGGGGAGACTGAGCCTGGAGGATTGCAATGTAACCAATGGTATATCAGGCTGCAGAGTGAGATCCAGGCCAAATTGTGACAAGGAGACCCAGTCTCACAACTCTGCATCTGCACCCTAAGAAAGGAAGAAACAAACAAACAAACAAACAAACAAACAAACAAACAAAGATACAAAGGAGATAAATAAACAAATGAGAGAAAGCAGAATGAAAAAGAACACCAGTCATCCTATAAATATTCACCCCAGCCTTAGGAAATCAATGTGCTCATATATTGTATTAGAGCACATGCAATCCATAATGTGTCCTATATATCCATATCCTTTTTCTTTTTTAAAATACTTCTTTTTTATTAAGAGATTTTTCTATTCATTCTACTTGTCAATCACAGAGTCCCCTGTCCTTCCTCCTTCCACCCCCTAGCTCTCTCCCCCAACTCACTACTATTCCCCCCTCCTCCAAATCAAGGTCTCCCATGGGGAGTAAGCAGAGCTTGTCACACTCAGCCAAGGCAGGTCCAAGCCCTTCCTCTCTGCCACAAGGCCGCGCAAAGCATTTCACCATAGGCACTAAGCTCCAAAAAGCCAGCTCATATACTAGGTACAGATCCTGGTCCCACTGCCTGGGGCCCCACAAACAGATCAAGCTAAACAACTGTCTTGCATATCCAGAGAACCTAGCCTAGTACCATGGGGGCTCCTCAGCCATTGGTCCACAGTTCAGGCGTCTCCACTAGCTTGGCTAGTTGTCTTTGTACTTTTTCCAGCCATGGTCTCAATATTCTTGCTCATAGAATCCCTCCTCTCTCTCTCGTCGATTGGACTCCTGGAGCTTTGCCTGGGACCCAGCTGTGAATCTCTACATCTGCCTCCAACAGTCACTGGATGAGAGTTCTATGATGTCAGTTAGGGTATTCAGCCATTTGATCACAAGAGTAGGTCAGATCCAGCACCCTCTCAACCATATCCGGTTGTCTATGGTGGAGTCATCTTTGTGGATTCCTTGGGACCTCCCTAGCACTCTGCTTCTTTCTATTCCCATGGGGTCTTCATTTATCATGGTATCGCTTTTCTTGTTCTCCCACTCTGTTCCTGATCCAGCAGGAACCTCCCACTCCCCTAAGCTCTCATTCCCCCTTCCCTTGTCCTCCATTATCCTCCTTACCCACAGTTTGTTCATGTAGATCTCATCCATTTCTCCATCACTGTGTCATCCCTGTGTCTTTCCTAAGGTCCTCCTTACTAGCTAGTTTCTCTGGAGCTGTGGGTTGCAGTCTGGTTATCCTTTGCTTTACATCTAGTATCCACTTATGAGTGAGTACATACCATGTTTGTCTTTCTGAATCTGGGTTACCTCACTCAGGATGATTTTTCTAGTTCCATCCATTTGCCTGCAAACCTCATGATATCATTGTTTTTCTCTGCTGAGGCATACTCCAATGTGTATATGTACCATATTTTCTTTATCCATTCTTCAGTTGAGGGGCATCTAAGTTGTTTCCAGGTTCTGACTATTACAAATAGTGCTGCTATGAACATAGTTGAGCATGTATCCCTGTGGTATGATTGAGCATTCCTTGGGTTTATGCCCAACAGTGGTATAGCTGGGTCATGAGGAAGATGAATTCCCAATTTTCTGAGAACCCATCATGCTGATTTCCAAAATGTCTGTAGAAGTTTGCATTCCCACCAAGAGTGTAGTGTAGGAGTGTTTTCCTTGCTCCACATCCTCTCCAACATAAGCTGTCTTTGGAGTTTTTGATCTTAGCCATTCTGACAGGTCTAAGGTGGTATCTCAGAGTTGTTTTGATTTGCATTTCCCTGATGACTAAGGATGTTGAGAAATTCCTTAAATGTCCTTCAGCTAATTGAGGGTCTTCTGTTGAGAATTCTGTTTAGATCTGTACCCCATTTTTTAATTGAATTGTTCAGTATTTTGATGTCTAGTTTCTTGAGTTCTTTATATACTTTGAAGATCAGTCCTCTGTCAGATGTGGGGTAGGTGAAGACCTTTTCCCATTCTGTAGGCTGTCGTTTTGTCTTAATGACCGTGTCCTTTGCCCTACAAAAGCTTCTCAGTTTCAGGAGGTCCCATCTATTAATTGTTGCTCTCAGTGTCTGTGCTACTGGTATTATAGTTAAGAAGTGATCTCCTGGGCCAGTGCGTTCAAGACTAGTTTCTACTTTCTCTTCTATCAGGTTCAAAGTAACTGGATTTATGTTGAGGTCTTTCATCCACTTGGACTTAAGCTTTGTGCACAGTGATAGATATGGATCTATTTGTAATCTTCTACATGTTGACATCCAGTTATGTCAGCACCATTTTGAAGATTATTTTTTCCCTACTGTAAAATTTTGGCTTCTTTGTCAAAAATTAAGTGTTCATACATGTGCGGATTAATGTCAGGTTCTTCAGTTCGATTCCATTGATGTTTATGCCAGTATCAAGCTGTTTTTATTACTGTAGCTCTAGAGTAGAGATTGAAGTCAGGGATTCTGATGCCTTCACAGGTTGCTTTATTATACAGGATTCTTTTAGCTGTCCTGTGTTTTTTGTTTTTCCATATGAAGTTGATTATTGTTCTTTCCTGGTTTGTGAAGAATTGTATTCGGATTATGATGGGGATTGCATTGAATCTGTAGGTTGCTTTTAGTAAGATTGCCATTTTTACTGTGTTAATCCTTCCTATCCTTTGCGCATGGGACATATTTCCATTTTCAGAGATATTCTTCAATTTCTTTCTTCAGGAACTTAAAGTTCTTGTCATACAGGTCCTTCACTTGCTTAGTTAGAGTTACCCCAAGGTATTTTATATTATTTGTGGCTATTGTAAAGGGTGATGTATCTCTGATTTCTTTCTCAGCCTGTTTGTCATTTGTATATAGGAGGGCTACTGAATTTTTGAGTTAATCTTGTATCCTGCCACATTACTGAATGTGTTAATCAGCTGTAAGAGATCCTTGTTTGAATTTTTGGGGTCACTTATGCGTACTATCATGTCGTCTGCAAATAGTGAAAGTTTGACTTCTTCCTTTCCAATTTCTATCCTCTTGATCTCCTTTTTTGTCCTATTCCTTTAGGTAGAAGTTCAAGTATGATATTAAATATATCTGGGGAGAGTGGACAGCCTTGTCTTGTTCCTGATTTTAGTGAAATTGCTTTGAGTTTCTTTCCATTTAATTTGATTGTGGATGTTGGCTTGCTGTAACTTGCCTTTATTATGTTTAGGTATGTTCCCTATATTCCTGATATGTACAAGACCTTTATCACGACAGGGTGTTGAATCTTGTCAAAGGCCTTTTCAGCATCTAATGAAATTATCATGTGGTTTTTTTCTTTCAGTTTGTTTATTAGGTGTGTTACATTGTCTGACTTTCATGTGTTGAACCAACCTTGCATCTCTGGGATGAAGCCTACTTGATCATGGTGGACAATTGTTTTGATATGTTCTTGGAGTATGTTTGCCAATATTTTATTGAGTATTTTTGCATCAATGTTCATGAGGAAGATTGGTCTGTAATTCACTTTCTTTGTTTGGCTTGGGTAGCAGAGTAAATGTAGCCTCATAAAAGGAGTTTGGTAATGTTCCTTTTGTTTCTATTGTGTGGAGCAATTTGAAGAGTATTGGTATTAACTCTTCTTTGAAGATCTTGTAGAATTCTGCATTGAAACCAACAGGTCCTAGGCTTCTCTTGGTTGGGAGACATTTAATGCCTGTTTCTATTTCCTTGGTATATTGAAAATTTTTTTGTGGATACATCTGGAAAGGTGTACATACATCTGTGATAGTGTATCAACATATTTTGAGTGTGGCTAAGGGAAGCTGGTGTTGACTCACCAGCATCTCCAGCATCTCCAGCTTCTGCTTCCTCATAAAAATAGTTAAGATATAGAAAATGACGAATAAATTATATGCTTTGGTCCCTTTTGATTTTTCCCTATATATTTATAAGTTGAGTTCTTTGGAAATCAGCCCATTGTCATATGTGGGCTTGGTGAAGAACTTTTCCCATTCTGTGGATGCTGTTTTGTTCTATTGACAGTGTCCTTTGCCTTACAGAAGCTTTTCTGTTTCATGAGGTTCCATTTATTAATTGTAGATCTTGGTGTCTGCATTATTGTTGTTATATTCAGGAATTGATCTTCTGTGCCAAGATGTTCAAGGTTATTCCATTTCTTTTCTATCAAGTTCAGTGTAACTTGATTTATGTTAAGATCTTTGATCCACTATCCCTGGTGCATGAGCTAGATATCTGGAGCCATTACCTATGGTGGGATGCCTTGTGCAGCCTTGATGCAGTGGGGGAGGGCCTTGGTCCTGCCTGAACTGAATGTACCGGGCTTTTGGAGGAGTGGATGGGGTGGGTTGAAGGGATATCCCTGGCTAGAGTAGGAGGAGAGATAAAGGTGAATTTGTGGTTTGTATGTAAAATGAATAAATAAATTCTTAAATAAAAAAAGTAGATCTTTGACTTACTTGAACTTGATTTTTGTGTAGGATGAGAGATATGGATCTATTTGTAATCTTTTACATACTCACATCCATTTAGATGAGCACCATTTGTTGAAGATGCTTTTGTTTTTTCCACTGTATAATTTTGGCTTCTTTGTCAAACATCAGGTGTCCATAGGTGCATGGATTTACATGTGAGTCTTTGATTCATTGATCCAACTTTCTGATTTTTGTTAGTATCATGTGGTTTTTATTGCTATATTCCTGTAGTGGAGCTTGAAATCAGGCGTGATGATACCTCATGAAGTTCTTTTATTGTACACTGTTGTTCTAACTTTCCTGCGTTTTTTGGTTTTCCATATGTAGTCGAGTATTGTTCATTTGAGGTCTGTGAAGACTTGTGTAGGAATTTTAATGGAGATTCCATTGACTCTGTAGATAGCTTTTGGTAGGATGGCCTTTTTACATGTTAATCCTACCAATCCATGAGCATGTGAGATCTTTCTATCTTCTGATATCTTCTCCAATTTCCTTCTTCAAAAACTTGAAGTTCTTGTCATATAGGTCTTTCACTTTTTTGATTAGAGTTATACCAAGTTACTGTATTATTTGTGGCTATTTTGAAAGGTGTTGTTTTCTTGATTTCTTTCTTAGCATGTTTATCATATTTACATAGGAGGCTTCTGATTTATTCGAGTTTATCTTGTATCCAGTCATTTCACTAAAGGTTTTTATCTGCTAAAGGAGTTTTGTGATAGAGCTTTTAAGGCTGCTTCTGTATAGAAGGACATATATGAGTTAATCAAGGTTATTATTTGTGATCAGAAAGGTAGTTACTTTTCTGAAATATTTTGTATTCTATCACTATGATGATCTGTATAAAACTTTCTCAAAAGCAGATTGGTTCTTTTTTTACTACTTAGTTTACTTATATGATTTTATAAATTATAAATTTGTATTCTTGTCCTTTTCAAGATATAGTAATTTTACTTTATGCATCTAGTGTTTTTAACTGCCTGTGTGTCAGGGACCACATTTGTGCAGTGCCACAAAAGCCATGAGAGGGCATTCAATTTGGGGAACTGATGTTAAGATAGATGTTAACGACCATGTGGGTGCTGGATTTGAACATGAGTCTTGTAAAGACCCATCTCTCCAACCTCCAATTGGTAATTCTTAACACATTTGGTCCCCAGTGACCAAAATATTTCATTTCTGCATAATTGTCTGTATCTTAACTATTTTTGTGAGGAAGAAGAAGCTGGAGAGGCTGATGAGTCAACACCAGCTTCCCTTAGCCACACTCAAAATATGTTGATACACCATCACAGTTAAACCATTTGCACACACAGAATCTTTTCAAACTCGTGCCCTTGAAACATGCCTTTGAAAGCTCTTGTTTAGTCTGCAAATTACTTCATATGTTGTTTTCCAGAGGAACAGTCAGTCTCCATCCATCAGCTAAAAATCAGCCATCCTATACAGAATTGATACCTTAAATGTCATTTTCAAATAAGTGTTAATCTGTGAAACAGACATATCCTTGGGATGAAGAAATCATTGTGTTAAGGGGGAAGATGCTGCATTGAAAGAATGCAAAAATGTGTTCCTGTGTTCATTGTTCATATATTCATATGCCCTACTGTGTTTTCATGAATGTCATGTTCACCAAGAAAGATACAGCTGTATCACGAATACGCTTCCATCATGAGGTGAAGGAAAGTACATGAAGTACAAAATAATAGTGTGAGTTGTCTATGCCGTGTTCTCCAGGACAAGCTCCTGTACAGTGATACAATAGTGTCTCTTTTCATAGAAGCCATAAGATTCAAATCATCCTAATGCTCAGACAATTGAGAAGTGTTTTGAAGGAAGCAGTGTTCCTCCTGTTCATCACTCCCGTCTGCACAGAAGTCCTCCGCATGCCACCTCAGAGTAAAGCTCTAAAAACCACTGAGGAATTGGCTCTCCAGATGCTCCTGCTTTTAATGGTTGGGATTGGGACTCTGCCCAACATTCTTCTGTTTGTCCATAATTTCTCTCCCATCTTTACTGGCTCTCGACTGAGGCCCACACAGGTTATTGTCACCAATTTGGCTGTGACCAATGCCTTTACTCTCCTGGTCACTACATTTCCAAACAACATCATGGTTTTTGTTCCAAGGAAACCTCCAACTAACCTGCAATGCAAAATTGTATTCTTCATTCGCCTGGTGGCTCAAAGCACAAACATGTGCTCCACCTGTGCCCTGAGCATCCATCAGTTTCTCACTCTTGCTCCTGGTCACTGGGGTAGGCTGATGCTTCGAGGAAGAACCCCTGATGTCCTGAGTTATTCTTGTTACAGTTGTTGGTTGTTTGGTGTCTTAAATAATTTCTACATTCCAATCAAAGTCAGTGGTCCTCAGAGCAGAGTCAATGACACTAACAATCAAAGCAAGTTTCTCTGTTCCACATCTGGATTCAGTGTAGGCATCATCTTCTTGCATTTGGCCCATGATGCCACATTCATCAGCATGATGGTCTGGACCAGTGTCTCCATGGTGATTCTCCTCCACAGACATCACCAGCGAACACAGCACATCGTCACATCCAATCAGAACCACAGAGGCCATGCTGAGATAAGAGCAGCCCAAACCGTCCTGATAGTGGTGGTCACATTTGTTGCCCTGTACCTCCTAAATTTTATTTGTATCATCTTTCACACTTTTTTAACAGACTGGGGTCTCTTGTTGAGGCATGTAGGTGGAGCTTTGACTGCAGGCTTCCCCACTGTTTCTCCCTTCCTGTTGATCTTTAGGGATCCTAAGGATCCTTGTTCTGTGCTCTTCAACTGTTGAAAACCACAGTCAACATGACAAACACAGAAAGCAGCTTTATCAATAGCCATAAACACTCTCTAGTAAATAATGGTTTGAAAAATCTGTCTTTACAAAGGGGCATTGTGACTCGCTACAGGCATCCCAGCACAGGGGAAGTTAAGCCAGGAGAACTGCAATGTAATTAATATATCTCAGAGCTATAGAATGAGATACTGGACAACCTCTGATACAGAGACTTAGTCTCATAACTCTCTAACCACCTCCAACCATAAAGAAAGTGGAACAAAGAAAGAAGAGAAGGAAGGAAGAAGGAAGGAAGGAAAGAAGGAAGGAAGGAAGGAAGGAAGGAAGGAAGGAAGGAAGGAAGGAAGGAAGGAAGGAAGGAAGGAAAAAAGGAAGAGCCAGTTATGACATAACTTTACAATTATTTTATGTAGCCAATGTGTTAGTCTTTATGGATTAGAGGATTCCATGTACCTCAATGGGTCCATTTACTTGATAATCTTTCCTTTACCAGTGGGACTGTGCACACATGACTAGCTTGTCATGTGAAGAGTTTGTTCAAATGTTATCTCATGCAAACAAAGCTAAAAACCTTATGTATTGGCATATTGTTGTCAATGGACAGATGTAAATTTTAAAGTTTAAAATAGAGATTTGTGCTTAACCTGGACATATATAAGGTACCTGAACAATAAATATACGTCCTCCAAGTCTTTTGTGTCTTTGTTTCCCATGTATTGATCTGAAATGCTGCCATGCTGAATAGTGAGAGTATTGTGTATTGAAAGGTTGCTTCTCACTCTTCCAGATAAATGTTCTTTAATTTTCCCTGAGGAAATGTTCCTGTGCATATAAATATCAGTTAAAGATGTGGAAGCTTCATATCTGGAATTTATGACGTGAGTTTTTACACTTCATCACTGAAAATCAAAATGAAGAGCCTAGTTTCCTACGAAGTCTTATAGGACTTCATCTTCCCTTGATTATTCTCTCATCCTCCTGATAGTATATTCTATGGTCTGATTTCAGCACACTTTATACTTCTTAATGCTACAGTTTTGAATTATTGGTGAATCTTTTGGGAATTGAGGGTGACCCACAGAATTATCATTTTCTAGTTAGACCAACTATCATCTAGTTCGATCAATATCTTCATTGTATATTTAGGAATGATGTAATACAGCCTTGAGGAAGGGGGAGGGGCTTTGACCTGCCTACATTGAATGGACCTAGCTCTGCTGAGTTTCCATGGGAGGCCTCACCTTTTTGTAAGAGGGAATGGAGGATGGGTGGGTGAGAGAAAGCTGGAGGACTGAGAGGAGGGAAGAGGAGGATCTGTGATTGGTTTGTAAAATGAATAAAAGTTTATTTACAAAAACAGGCCAAAAAATACAGCCAGAATGTCAAACCTTAAAAAAATAAACTGCAACTAATAAAAAAAAGAATGATGTGAGAAATCTGTCTCACCTCCAATATACTATATGCTGGTATAGGATTCTTTCAGCAGCAGCGACCATGAACAGACAAAGAAGAGACATCTCAACCCTAAAATCTAAACCCTGAAGATAAAATTAACTGTATGGTGTCCATTCATCTGTTGGCTACATAAAGATTGTGTATAGGTCTCTCTCTCTTTCTCTCTCTCTCTCTCTCTCTCTCTCTCTCTCTCTCTCTCTCTCTCTCTGTGTGTGTGTGTGTGTGTAATTCTTTTGATGATGCATAATAAATCTTAGTGATTCTCATGTGATTTGTGTCCAGCCTGTCATACTGGACTCAACTCATGTCTTTTGTCCAGCATTCACCATGAGTTCCTATGCCTATGTGAGAATATTTCCTGGACTATACAAGGTAGAAAATATTGCTGTCTGACATTGTTGTATTGATGTCTGTTTGGAAACATCTAAAGCTTTGCAATTTTATATTATGCATTCTAGGAATATTAATTTATTTCAGTATGCTATATACGCTGTCTTGGATTAAACTTTATTTTTTATTTAACTTGCTAATTTTATCATGTTTCATCATGTGAAGGAAGGATATTTAATGAAAAGCAAACAGGACATAGGAAAAAGATAATGATGTAAAGATGTCAGAAAGGAAATATTTTAGCAAAGAAGGATTTGTATATAAAGATTCAGATGGAGATTGTTTCCCCAGCATCAGTTAGAAAGCTGGAAATCCTTACCAAGACTAAGTATGGCATGAATTGAATGTGAAAGATGAGATGTCCATATGGCACCTGTGATCTTGACTTTCTAAGCTCAAAATTCAACACGCTGAAGTCACTGGAGTTCTCTGAAAGTAATGATCCACCCTTGGTAAGTTTTTCAAGTTGTGCTTTAAAGGAACAAAACAGCCATCCAGTCAGTGTGTATTAAAAAGTGTTAGCTTCTGCCCCAGCTCTGTATAAATATTATGAAGGAGAGAACAATATCAGACTTGGCTGGAGATATGACTGAGCAGTTAAGAGAGTTGTTTTTCTTACAGAAGACCAAGGTTCAGTTCAGAGGACCTATGTGATGGCTCACAGCCATCTGTGGTTCCAGTTTCAGAGATTCAGTGTTCTCTTTTGGCCACTCAGGGTACTAGGCATGCATGTGGTGCACAGACATATACTCAAGCAAACATTCGTAAATGTAAAATAACAATAATTTAACAAATACCAGACTGATACAAGTGCCCTCCTGGGTTCTCAATAAGGATACTGGCAAGTCTATACTGCTGTGGACAGTGGGGTTAAGAGGGGTGATCCTCCAAGGTCAATTAACTCCTGGAGGAACATGGAGAATCTTGTAGCTAGAATTTTCCTGCCTGGCCCACAGTCAGGACAAATCTCTGTCACCCACCAGTCCCACAGCCGCTCAGACCCAACCAAGTAAACACAGAGATATATTGCTTACAAACTGTATGGCCATGGTAGGCTTCTTGCTAACTGTTCTTATATTTAAATTAATCCATTTCTATAAATCTATACCTTGCCACATGGCTCATGGCTTACCGGCATCTTCACATGCTGCTTGTCATGGTGGTGGCTGGCAGTGTCTCCCTCAGCCTTCCTGTTTTCTCAATTCTCCTCTCTGTTAGTCCCACCTATACTTCCCACCTGGCCAGTGGCCAATCAGTGTGCTATTTATTGACCAATCAGAGCAATTTGACATACAGACCATCCCACAGCACTTCCCCATTTCTTTTTTTTTTTAAAGGAAGGTTTAAAGTTTTACACATCTCCAAAGCCAGCTTGGTATATTTGGGAATTTGGGTGTAGCTTCTCTTAATACTTCCTGCTGGAGGGGCGGGGCTGTATCTTATGGGGACACAAAGAAAATTTTAGGATTATGGAGTAGTCCGTGAGGGTGTATCGTCTGAGCCAGTTGCCTTGAATCCAATCTGGATGTTGGATGATCTAGGCCGTGGTGTCATCGGAGACCTTTCTGGGGGTCTTGGCTGGTCAAACCTGATGTATCTCAATCTGGAACAAATCCACAGCCTCTGGCTTCCTGTGGAAACAAAAGCAGAGCCTCCTTTCCAAAGCAACATATCCTTACATCCAAATTTTGAAGTCAAGGTACCTTTAAAATATACATTTTGGCATAACTCAACAGCTTTTGCAATCAAATGTTTTTCTTCAGTTACGAATATCAAAGAGAACATAATCCAGATTCTCTGTGTGGTAGCCATCTTTACGTGGCTTACTTTTTATATTACCTTGAGCCTATTGCTTTAAACTGTAGCATTTCTAAGACTGAAACGGTGCTGTGGCTGCTGGCTCTGCCCACTTCAGCTTCCCAACATGGTGGTGGTACATTTTCCGCCAGCTCTGGGAGCCATCAACTCTCAGAAATAGTGGGTCTATGCTTCTATCAAAGCAGCGTGTAGCCCAGAAACCTCTTTTTTTTGTACTAGCAAAGGCTAAATCCACGACACAGCTTAATGTGCCACTTGCAGAGGCCTCATTCCCGCCATAGGGCAGGTCAATTGCGCATGCCAGGAACTCGCCATAGTAGACAGTAGCTCAAACATGCAGGCTGCTTCTAACATGAAAGAGACAACTAGGAACTGTTTATAGCTCCGTTTTAGAATCTTT
>CABHPH010162877.1:0-47950 GCA_902168325.1 Peromyscus nudipes | reverse complement strand
AAGAAAGAAAGAAAGAAAGAAAGAAAGAAAGAAAGAAAGAAAGAAAGAAAGAAAGAAAGAAACTGACCCTCTATCATCAGTACCCCCCAGATCCAGCCCTGCCTCACCCACCCCTTCCTTTCCACTATGGATACAGACACACCTACCTCCTTCACACACACCTAGGTTTCCCTCCATGATGATTAGCTGTATCAACTTGGTACAGTCTAGAATCACTTGGAAAAGGAGTCTCAATGAGGGATTGCCTAATTAGATTGGTCTGTAGGCATGCCAGTAAGAAATTTTCTTTTTCAATATTTGTTTTTATTTTATATGTACTCTGTCTGTATGTGTGCATACACGATTTATGTGTGTGGGTGCCCACAGAGGCCATAAGTGAGTGTCAGATCCTCTGGTTCTGAAGTTACAGGTAGTTGTGAACTGCCCAACCAGGTGCTTGGAACTAAACTCAGTTATCTACAAGAACAGTAAGTGCTTTTTTTTTAGGTTTATTTATTTATTGTGTATATGAGTATTTTACCTGCATGTATGTATTCATACCACATGCAAGCCTGGTGCATGTAGAGTTAAGAACAGGGTATCGGATGCCCTGGAACTGGAGTTACAGATAGTGTGAGCCGCCGTATGGGTGCTGGGAGCCAGTGCTTTTAAAGTACTGAGCCGTCCCTCCAGCCCCCATAAAAGATTTTTTTAATTTGGATTGCTTAAGGTGGGAAGACACACTGAATGTGAGTGGCACCATTTCATGGGCTAGGACCTGGACAGAATAAAAAGGAGAGAATTGAACACTGGCATACACAGAGCCATTCATTGCTCTATGCTCTTGTCTGTGGCTACAATACAACTAGCTGTTTCAAATCCCTACCACCCCGACCCATCTACCATGATAGACTATAGCCAAATAAACACTTTACCCCTAAAATTGCTTTTGTCAGGTTATATTGTCACATTGACAGGAAATGAAAGTAAGATGCCCTCATCCCTAGCAACAGACGCACAGGGATCTTCCCCCTCACAGGGATCCTGCACCCACAGCAGGCCTGGCCCGACCCCTGTAAACCACGCCGCAGCAGTGGAGGGCACAGAGCAGGCACCTTTGGGAATGATGCGCCCATCTGGCAGCTTGATGTCCTCCGTGCATCGGCGAGAGATGAGCGTCACAGGTGGGAACTGTCGGAGGCTCTCCTTGATACACATGGTGGTGAAGGGCAGCTGAGTCAGGTCATCCCTGAAAAGAAAGGCACTGTGACTCATGCACACACGGGAATGGTTTTGCTTTAAGATCAGTTCAAAAGATCCAGGATGGCCCCACGGCATCTACAATTTACAGATGTCCCAGGCCTGTGTCGTGAGTGTGACTGACCAGGAAGGAATGAAGATGTTCTGAAAGGGCTGCACCACTCATTCTGACCATCAGACCACTGAAGCAACGGAGTCCTAGAAACTGGAACCCCCCAGGAATCTAATGCCAGGAAGGGAAAACGTAAAGGCTAGGCCACCCAGAAGGGAAACTCTCTCAGAAAGAGACTTACGGTTGGACCACTTTACAGAGCATATGATGATGAGCCGATCGGGGTGGGACCACACCTTGACAGGGCTGCTTACACATACATAACTCGGGTCTCTACTTAAACCTTAACCTCATTCCAGGACCCCAAAGATGGACTTTGGAAAGAGTCACTGTTACTCTTTGTCGTCTGCCCCTTCCCAGTGTGGCCACGTTGAATGGATCTCCCTTTTCTGTTTTCCATTAGTAATTTGGCTGTTTCAGTTGAGTAATGGAGAATGGGCTACTGAACTTGGTTTGTTGCAAGCATGGCCTGTGACCTCAAGCCCATAACAAACTTAGGATGCAAGATATCTGACCACCAGCCAGGCCTATATTCCAGTTACCTGGGAGGCTGTGCTAGAGAATGAGTTCAAAGTCAACTTAAGCAACTTTGTGAGGCCCAGTGCTAAAACAAAAAACAAACAAACAAACAAAACAAAACAAAAAAACAGAAGAAGGCAGTGAGATGGCTCAGGGAGCTGAGGAGCTTGCTTCCAAGCCTGACTGTCTGGGCTCAATCCCTGAAGAAGGAGAGAACCAACTCCTGCAGGTTGTCCTCTAACCTCCACACGCATGAGGTAGTACACACATGCATGCAGTGGTGCACACGTGCATGCACACACACATAATAGATAAATAAATGTAACAGAAACAAAAAAGCAAAAGATGGCTGAGAATGCAGTTCAGTGGTGGTCCAATGGGTTGGTGTACGTGAGGTCCTAGGTTCAGACAAAACTATCTGACCATCAACCAATCACAATCGTGACAAATGAAGACAGCAAGCAATGGGGCTGCCGCTGGGCCCAGCACTCACCTATGGTTGGTGAATTGTTGTGCCATCATGGGAGGTACCAGGGCAGCTAGGAGCCTCAGAGCTGCAGCAAGTTACTAGCTTGTAACCTTTCCAGGCTTCATTTGTTGCATTTTCTTTGCTTTATTGCTGATTTCAGAATAGTTTATTGTACTCAGAAACCCCAAATGGACTAGTTATAACTATTAGTTCATTTTTTAAATGGCGTGTGTGTGTGTGTGTGTGTGTGTGTGTGTGTGTGTGTGTGTGTTGTTTTGAGACAAGGTTTTGCTATGTAGCCTAGGCTAGTCTCAATCTTGCTGCAATCCTCCTGCCTCAGCCTCCAGGATACTGGGCTTACAGTTGTGCACCACCACACCTAACTCTAACAGGTTGGTTTTGGGTGTATCTGTCACACGTTTGCAGGTGCCCGTGGAGGCCAGAAGAGGGCATCAGTTCGCCTAGACCTGGAATTACAAGTGAGCTGCCCAGTGTGGGTGCTGGGGTTGGGATTCAGCACCCCTGAAAGAGCAGCAAGCATTCTTAACCACTGTGCCATCTCTCCAGCCCCCAGAGAAGCTTTATGTTGCCATGATGAAGTGCAGAAGAACATCCTTGTCATAAAGCTATCCACAGATATAAACATGATGAAGAAAACAGAGGAGCAGTTAGATTGTGCTGGCACCATCTCCCGCCAGTCCCTAGCCAGAGCCTCTAGCATCTCGGTTTGTTACAAAGGCAGAGCAGCAAGATGTTTAGGGTACTGTAGAATCTCCCTGACACTCACAGAAGGCTGAGAGAGAAGTGAAAGGAACTTCTCACTGTGCTACTTAACTGGGGGGAGGGGTTAACTGAAAGCCATACTTAGTTCAGAAGTGATTTCCCTCCTCTCCCTAATACAGGCCAGCATGAAACTCACTATGCAGCCTGGACTGGCCTTAAACTTTCAGTCCTCCTGCCTCAGCCTCCCCAGTGCTGTGATTATGGGTGTAGGTCACCACACTCACTCTGTGTGTGTGTGTGTGTGTGTGTGTGTGTGTGTGTGTGTGTGTGCATTTGTTGATGTATGATGATGCATGCATTGGGGCGTTTATCCACATATGTACTCATATGTGTGGAGGCTAGAACTTCCAATGTCACTCCTCAGGCACCATGCACCATCTATTTTTTTTTTTTGACAGGGTCTCTCATGGGCCTAGAATTCCCTGATTAGGCTAGACTGGCTGCCCGGTGAGCCCAGAAACCTTCCTGTCTCTGCCTCCCCAGAATTGGGATTATAAGAGTTTGCCACCATATCCAGCTGGTTATGAATAAGAATGGCCCCCATAGGAGCATATATTTGAATGTTTCATCATCAGGGAGTGGCATTATGTGAAAGGATGAGGAAGTGTAGCCTTGTTGGTGGAAGTATGTCACTGAGAGTGGGCTTTGAGGTTTCAAGGACCAAGCCAGGCCCAGTATCTCTCTCTTCCTGATGGTTGTAGATCCAGGTGTGGAGCTCTAAGCTACTTCTCCAGCACCATGTCTGCCAGCATGCCCTCATGCTTCCTTCAGTGATGAAGATGGACTAAACGTCTGAGACTGTAAGCAAGCCCCAGTTAAATGCTTTCTTTTGTAAGAGTTGCTGTGGTCATGGCGTCTCTTCACAGCAGTAGAACACTGACTAAGACGCTAGCTTTTTTTTGTAACATGGATTTTCTTTCATGTTTGAAAGGCAACATTTTGCCAACTGAGGCATCTCCCTCAGAGATGCTTTTTTGGAAACAATGATTCATATAACCCAGGCTGGCCTCAAACACAATATGTAGACAAGGCTGACCTTGAACGCTTCCTGCTTCAGCCTTTGAAAGTCAGAATGGCAGGTGTGCCACCATGCCTGACTACAGGGCTGTGCTCTCTGTATCACTCAGAGTCAGCTCACATCTCAAGACTGTCTTCCTGTTCTCTGTTCTGCGCTTGGTCTCTGCATCATGATTACCCTGGCATTCCATTTCCTCATAATTGAAACATTGTATCCCAGAGGGCGATGTGTCTGCAGGCATTATTCTCTGGCCAAGGGGCCCTTCCAGCCCACTTGTTGACGACTCGCCTCCTCCATAGTGTGTCAGTGCACACAGAACTTTTTTTACTCTTCTGGAATCTGCATTGAAAAGAACTTGCCCCAGAGTAACCTCGGATCCTAGGAGAGTTAAGAGATACCTGGAAGAGACCTGAACCCAGCCAACAATTTGGAAGCAGCCCTACTCCACATAACTGAGCCCAGTAGTCTCACACACACACACACACAAAAAAAAAAAATGATGTGTGGGTAAAAGCTATAACTAAATGCTTGCCACAAGCCACTGGATTTGAGGGATGTTTGTCATGCGGTGGGACCACAACAGTTGCTGATGGAGTGGTTCTGAGAACTGCTGAAGAAGGGGTAGGCATCTCAACCAGTCCCAAGAACTGGAATTCTGAAAGCTTAAGGGACTTGTCTAAGGCCACATAATCAGAACGTGGTAGCGCAGAGACTCACACTCAAGACCCTGGCTTCGGTTTTCTCCCTTCAGTCCTCCCGACCCTCCCAACTGACCAGTCCAGCTCTTCCAGCTCCCGGCCCTTCATGACTTCTTGGATCTCTTCCCGGCACTTCTCCTGGTACTCGGGATACTTCGCCAGGTTGAACAGCGCCCACGACAGCCCACTAGATGTTGTGTCGTGACCTGTGGGCAGACAGGTGTTGTGGAGCTACTACCTCCAGGCAGATCAGTATTCCCTGGGGTGTTCCCCACACCACGAGGACAGCAGCACTTCTTCTCGGCCTCACTCAGCATCCTTACCTTCAAACATGAACGTGTCTGCCTCAGCTCGGATGTCCTCATCAGACAATTCCTTTCCCTCTTCATCCTGCAATGGCGGTGGAGGATGCTGAGCCCAGTTTATCCCACTTCCTACATCCTGGAGTTTCCCCAAAGTCAAATCTACCTATTTTCCCATTTGACTTTTTCTTTTCTTTCTTCCTTTCTTCCCACTTCTATTTTTTACATTTATTTATTTAGTGTGTGCACACATTTATTTATTTAGTCTGTGTGTGCGCGTGTGTGCGCAAGCATGTGTGCGTGCATGCGTGCATTCATGCATATGCTGTGCTGCACATGTGAGAACCAGGACAACTTGCTGGGGTTATTTCTCTCCTTTGAACATGTGGGTCTCAGGGATTGAACTCAGGTCGTCAGTCTTTGCAGCAAGCGTCTTTGCCTGCTGAGCCTTATTCTCAGCTCATCCCTTCTACCCCACTCTCTCAGAGACTCCATATGCAGCCCAGACTCATCTCAGTCTCCCAAGGGCTGGAGTTACAGGGTGTGCACCACTGTGCCTGGCTTCCCATCCACCCCTCTCCTAAACTACACTGGGTATAAATACTCCTAGCAGAGGGAAGGATGCAAGGTACTATAAAAGAGATGAAAGGGGGAAAGAATGCCAAAGGGCGTTCATACAAGCATCACTTGACAATTATGTTACAGTTCAAAAAACGAATGAAGGGGACAGAAAGATGAATCAGTGTGTAAAGCTGTCTCCTGCCCATCCTGACAGTCTGAGTTCAATTCCCAGAACCCACGTGGTACGAAAGAATCAACTCCCAATATTTGCCCTCTGACCTCCACATTCATGGCACATGCATGCTCACACACCTTCATGGACTCACAAAATAAATGAATGAATGAATGAATGAATGAATGAATGAATGAACAAATGCTAAAAGAAGAGGAGGGGAAAATGCATTAGGCAATTTCACCATTTACATAAACCAACAGATACAATTTCACTAAGTGATGAGGGGTGTGTTGTGTGTGTGTGTGTGTGTGTGTGTTGTTGCAGATGAAGTCAGGGCTGTGCATTTCCTAGGCAAACCTGCCTCTCAAGCCTCTCCTGGGAGATACTATCTGGGGTCAGAGAACAATTTTCAGGAATCAATTCTCTCCTTCCATCATGTGAGTTCTGGGGATCGAACTCAGGTCATCAGACTTGCTGACAAGCCTCTTTACCCACCTAGCCACCTTGCCAGCCCTTCTCCTCTTCTCTCTCCTCTTTCTTCATTTTGATCCTTTCCATTTCTTCACAGGTTATGTATCCCAGAGTAGTCTCAAACTCACAATCCTCCTGCTTCAACCTTCCACGTTCTGGGATTATGTGTCACCAGCTGTTCTAAGTTACCTAAGATGACTTAACCCACACAAGGGCCATCCATCATCATCTTCGCACACTGCTGTTTGCTGTCTCATGCTGCACACCCGCATTTACTGGGTAGCTCCTGGCAGCCATTTATCCTGCTGGATAGCCAACAAGTTTGTCATCGGGTCTTATGAGCACCAGGATACAAGAGACGGGTGTGGTGATCTCAATCAAATACCCTCTGAGTGGCAGACCCATGGCTGGAATCCAGAACTGTATCAAAAATTCCACACAAGAGGCTAGGCACACACCCCTGTAATATCAGCACTAGGGAGATGGAGGCAGGAGGATCAGAAATTCAAAGTCATCCTCAGCTATACAAGGACTTCGAGGTTAATATTGGCTAAACTAGACACTGCCTCAAAAGGAAAAAAAGGCAACAAACAAGAATGACTGGGGAAATAGTTCAGTAGTTAAGAGCTCTTGCTGCTCTTGTAGAAGATCTGGGTTTGGTGCCCAGCACTCAGCATCCACACCAGGCACCTCACAACTGCCTGTAACTCCAGCTCCAAGGAGTCTGACCCTCTTCTGGACCCTAAGGGCACTTGTACTCAGACATATACATGCACACATATTTAAGAGTGAAATAAATGTAAAAACAGCAGGCTGGCGGGATGTTCAGTGGGTAAGAGTACTTGCTGCACAAACACTAAGACCTGAGTTTAGATCTCCAACACATATTTTATTTTAAAAAAAAAAAGCCATAGCTTTGTGTGCATTGGGGCAGAGACAAGCAGATCTCTGTTGCTGGCTGGACAACCAGACTAGATGAAATGGCAAGATTCCAATCCAATGAGAGACCGTGACTCAAGGCAGAAAGTAATAGAGGAAGATACCACACTTCCTACGCTGGCTGCTGAATCCAAATGTGCATGTGTAGGCTCTCACACCCACACACTTACACACACGCAAATCCACAGAAGGGTGAGCCGTAGCTGAGTGACAGGGCACTTGCATAGTATTCTTTATGCCCTGGGTTCAAGTCTCAGAGCATCAACGATAATAAAAACAAGGGTGTTTTGACTGGAAGTTTGGTCGGTGCTTACAAGCACTTGCTGCTCTTCTAAAGGAGCCCAGTTCAGTTCCAAGTGCTCCAAGTGCCTGTGTCAGGGAGCTTCCCTGTAACTCCAGGCTATCCAGTGCCCTCTTCTGGCTACCACAGGCATGTGCACTTGTGTGCACATACCCATGCATAGACACATGGTTAAAATTAGGAGTGTTTGCACGGGAACCTATAATCATCTTCTTGTATACTTTAAGTCACCTGTAGGTAACGGAATAGCTGGGCATGCTGGCATATACCTATGATCTCACCACAAAGGAGGCTGAGAAGGAGGATTATAGACTGTGAGTTTGAGGCCAACCTGGGAATTGCTGAGGGAGAGGAAGAGGAAGAGGAAGAGGAAGGGGGTGAGGATGAATCCATTAAGCTGGAAAGATGGATCAGCAAGTGAAGGCACTTAGACACCAAGCCTCATGGGCCTGAGTTTGAACCCTAGACAAGCATGGTTGAAGGAGAAAACCAGCTCCCACAAGTTGCCTTCTGATCTCCATAAAAGCTCCCTAGCACGCATGCGCATGCGCACACGTGTGTGTGCGCACACACACACACACACACACACACACACACACACACGGTTTTTTGAGACAGAATCTCAGTATGTAGCCCTGGTGGTCCTTGATCTTGCTTTATAGACCCCCACTGGCTTCAAACTCACAGCAATCTGCCTGCCTCTGCTTCCTGAGTGCTGATATTAAAGGCATGCACCACTTGCCTGGTCAATGACTATAATTAAAATTTTTTGTTTCAAAAGAAAAAAGCTGTGCATATACCCAGTACAGGCCTCACTCAGTGTATTAACATCAGCTGTCTGAGGCGGACTCATAGCCTACTTAAGTTTACAGGAATGTTCCACAGAACAGACCACGCTCTAGACTATAATGGGGCTCATTTAAATTGAAAAGACCGAAGTACTCTGTTGTGACATCTGAATGAACCCTAACCCACATTGTGCCCCTACACCTGGCTCCTTCCTGTAGTCCCCAAGAGTTTGAGCATCTTTTTTCAGCAGTGGGTGCAATTCCCATGCCAGGCTCTAGGGGCAGAAGCCCGCTTCCACCCAGCCTTACCTTGGCCAGCAGCAGCACGTCTATGAAGTCCAAGGTTTTGCCTTGCTTGGCCTTCAGCCACGCCTCGGCACCTTGCTGGCGCAGCGCGCGCCGCCGCTCCTGGATGACTTCGGTGGTGAACTTGTGCACCGTGTCGCAGGCCTGACGGAAGCGCCGCCCGTCGGCCGTGAGGTAGTAGATGAAATCCAGGTAGTGATGCAGGCGGTATTGGCGTCTCACCACCAGAGCGCTCAGTTCGATGATGGAAGAGATGTAATCGCTCATTCTCCTGCAGAAAGAAGGGCAGTCAGCCACGCGCGCGGCCCAGAGACAGGCATGGGGCCCAGCCTCTGTTGCATGATGACAGACAGAGGTCCTGTATTAACCGTATTTTGTTATTTTTTAAATTATTTTTATTTTATGTTTGTGTTTGCCAGCGTGTACGTCTGTGCACCAACTGTGTGCAGTGCCTGAAGGGACCAAAAGGGAGTCTGATCTACTGGGGCCGGGAGTTACAGATGATTGTTAGCTGCCACGTGGGTGTTTGGAACGGAATGACGAGCTTCTCAAAAGAAGCAAGTGCTTTTAATAGCTGGGCCATCTCTCCAGCCCCTGTATTTTCGTTTAATCTATATTCTCTCTCTCTATTCTCTCTCTCTCTCTCTCTCTCTCTCTCTCTCTCTCTCTCTCACCCCTCTCTCCCTCTCCCTCTTCCTCTCTATCTCTCCCCCCCCTTCCTCCCCCATCTGTGTGTGTGTGTGTGTGTGTGTGTGTGTGTCTGTCTGTCTGTCTGTCTGTCTGCCTGTCTGTCTGTCTGGAGATGGACTGCAAGGCTGTGCATATGCTAGGCCAGCACTTTGCCAACTGAGCTGTATCGCCAGCCTTTTTGTGTTTTTGAGACAGGGTCTCTTGTTGCCCAGGATGGAATCAGACTCACTATGTAGCAAAGACTGACCTTGAGCTTTTGATTTTCCCTGCCTTTTTGCCCATCAAGTGCTTGGATTACAGGCATGCACCACCATACATGACTTATTTTATTTAAAGGGTTTTGTTTTGTTTTGTTATTCTTTTATTTTTATTTTATGTGTATGAGTGCTTTGCTTGCACATCTGTGCACTACATGTGTACCCCTGATGCCCTCAGAAGTCAGAAGAGGGTGCTAGATCCCCTGGAACTGGAGTCAGAGGTGGTGGTGAACTGCCAGATAGGTGTTAGGGAATCAAACCTGGACCCTACACAACAGCATCTTAATCACTGAGCCATCTCTCCAGCCCGTGTTTTCAGTTTTAATTATGTCTTGGGTGGGGGTCTGAATGTATGTGTGTTCACCGTACACATGCAGGTCACCTAGGAGTCCAGAAGAAGGTACCAGATTCCCCCAGAACTGGAGCTACAGGAGGTTTGTGAACTGCCCATCGTTTGTGCTTAGAACCAAATTCTGGTCCTCCGCAAGAGCACCACGTGCTTTTAACCACTGGTTCATCCCTTCAGCCCTGCGCACAGCTTATTTTATTTTTTTGCACAAGACTAGAAATGGAGCCGAGGGCCTCCTACATGAGGCCCTCCACCTCAGAGCCAGTCCATAACAAATGTCTGGGGAGTGAATGAACTCGAGTGAGTGTTATTTTATTAGTTCAGCCAACAATTATTCACTGAAAGCTTTTTACATGCCAGGGAAGCTGCCACATTATTTTATCCTTAGAGCGTTTCTCAAAGTCAGGTATTCTCATCTTTGTGTAACAAAGGACTGGAGAGGGTGCAGCGGCTCACTTGCTTGCTTGCTTGCTTGCTTGCTTTTGAGACAAGTTCTCAAGATATAGCCCAGGCTATCCTAGAACTCACTATGCAAGCTGGCCTTGACTCAAAGCGATCTGCCTGCCTCTGACTCCGGAGTGCTGAGATTAAAAGCGACCACCACAATGCTCTATGGGGTTTTCTAAGCTGTCCAGGCTAAACTAAAACTCAAGATCCTCTTGCCTCAACCTCTCAAATGCTAGGATTATGGATCATGGGTGTGAACTACCACACCCAGCCAAAATCTGGTTTATAAGAGAACTGAGGCTCAGATAGGTGGTGTCATCTTGGGGGCCACCCAGGAAGAAAAAGAAAGAAAACAAGGCTGTAGGTGCACAGCCCAGCTTGCATCACAGCAGGGAGGGTCCCTCTCTCCTCCCACCCCCACCTACCCTAGGGGCCACACTCACTCCTGGCAGTCACTGTTGTAACTGAACACACATTTCTGAAGGCTGTCCAGGGTCAGGAGGCTGACGTGCTCGAACATGTCAAAGGAGGCCACCGAGCCCTCTGCCAGATGCCGCCGCCATTTAGCCTGGAAGGGAGACCCAAGGCGACCAGGCATGAAGACCACAGACCACGAGCTGGTCAGACAGGAGCAGGCAGGATCCTCACCGCCAGTCCAATTCAGGTGTAAGCAAGGGACGCTGCCCCACTCCGCTCTGAGGCCTTCCCAGATGAGGCCAACCTCCTCCCACCGCTCAGCCTCAGGACTCACGTGCATGATGTTCGTGCACTGGTTGAAGATCTTCATGTAAGGCTTCAGGATGTCAAAGTGGAAGGCGGGTGTGAGCAGGCGGCGGTGCCGGCTCCATTTGTTCCCTTTGCTGAGCAAAAGTCCATCCCCTGAACCCAGAAAACCAAGGGCTACTGGCCTCTCCTCTCCCCCGCTGAAGCGCTCCAAGAACCCCATACCTGTCTCTGATTTCATGTAAAAGGCCATCATTTTGGCTCCATGTTCACTCTGAGGTGTGTTTAGAGGCCACTGGAGAATCACAGATAAACAGGAGCCACACACCCCCCACCCCACACACACTTCTTCCCCAGATGCCAGCTGGTGCCTGCTTCACGTGACCTCAGTTCATCCTAAGATTGAAAGCTACAGGAAGTCTAAGCCCATGTGTCAGAAATGGAGGGAATCTTCAGCCCCAAGACACACATCAGATGAGGCTTTGTGTCCTGAACTAATGGGATAGGAATCTGGGGAGGGGACAGGGCTAGACACCACTCATTGAAGATCTCAGCCAATGAGAAATCCAAAGGGCAGAGAAATGTTAGAAATATAAAAACCAGGGGCTAGAGAGATGGTTCAGCAGTTAAGAGCACTGGCTGTTCTTCCAAAGGACCTGGTTCAATTCCCAGCACCCACAAGGCAGCTCACAACTGTCTGTAACTCCAGTTCCAGGGGATCTGACACCTTCATACAGACTTGCATGCAGGAAAAACACCAATGTACTAAAAATAAATAATTTTTTTAAAAAAGAAATATAAAAACCAGTTTGGGATCAAATTGAGTAGGTGGACAGCCATTTTGCCTATTCTCTGTGCTAACACCCAGCTTTCCAAAGTTGTAAAATAAACAGGTTTACTTTACTACTCTGAGCATCCTGCACTCTTATGAAATGAGGACCAGCATCCTCCCTTCAGCACTCACCTAACCACGGCTTCAGGAAGCTATAGAAAAACTCGTCCTTGGGCGCAATGGCAGCTGTGGAGAAAGAGGAGGCAATGGGCATCCCAGACCGAGTTATGACCTCCGCTTAGGACTTTCTTGGGCCTCTTCTCTAGGTTCCTGCCTCCCATCTCACCCTCCTTCACATCTATCACTTGAGAAATCTTACAACACGCTAATCTGAACTGGAGTCTCTCCTGCTCAAACACCTTCCATGGCTCCCCATTAATCTTGTAAAAGAGCTTTGGGTTGGGCATGGTGTTTTATGCTTGTAATCCCAGCAGCTGAGATACTAAAACAGGAAGATTACTATAAATTTCAGGATAGCATTAGCTATATACATAGTGAGTTCTAGACCAACCTGGGCTGCTGTGCACTAATAGCTTTTCTAAAATAAATAAATGAATGAATGAATGAATGAATGAATAAATAAATAAATAAATAAATAAATAAATAAATAAATAAATAAATAAATAACTTGGGCCTGCAAGATGTCTCTGTGTGTAAGGGTGCTTCCTGCCAAGCCTGATGACCTGAGTTTAATCCCTGGGACTCAGAAGGAAGGAGAAAACTGACTCCCACCCACAACTTGTGCTCTGACATCCACATACATAATGTAGTGCAGACTCATATACATGTGCACACAAACACTAAAACTAAATATAAAAGAAACCCAAGCTTTAGAAAAAAAATGTATGCATATATATATTTATTTATATATGTGTTTGCATGTATAGGCACACTCATGCCCTGGCACTTGTATGGAGGTCAAAGGACAACTTGTAGGAGTCAGTACTCCCCTTCCATCTGGGTCTCAGAGATTAAATTTAGTTTGTCAGGCTGGTCAACAATTGCCTTTACCCAAGGAGCCATCTCATTTGGGCCTGAATGCTGGACTTTCTTATATTAATAATAATAATAATAATAATAATAATAATAATAAAAACCCATGCTCAGCCTCCCGCTGATGGCTCTGGTGCATTCGGTCCCTGCATCCAGACTCTGCCACTCAATCCTTCAACAATCTCACAGCACAGCATCACTCACCGCCAGGCCATGTTCCCATAGGAAGGATGACACGCCCTAACCCTCCCTGCTACCAGCTCTAGCCCAGCATCTGAATCACAGCTATAATCCCACAGCCAGCCTCACCTTCCTGTCTGTCTGACATGCTGGCCTGCTGACAGTGACAAGAGCCTCTGCCGCTGCACCCACCCATCACCCGCTGGCACCTGGACAGGGCTCATTTTCAAAGCCATCGGTGATCAGCCCTGTTACAGACGTTGCCCCGAACAGACATCTCTATCCTCCAGCTCTTGTCCCTCCATCACACAGGACCAACAGCACAGAGCCTTTCTGCTCCTAAACAATGTCAGGTGCCCCTTGTTGTTGGGGAACATATCTGTGTTCCCCAAAGTTCAGATGCTGAGGCCAAAGTTTTAAGTCAGCTTGCAATACATAGTGAGGCTCTTTCTGATTAAACCAAAAGCCAGCTAGCGAACTACTTGCCTTGCAAACAAGACAGCCTGAGTTTGGTCCCCAGAACCCACATTTAAACGACAAAGCTGATGAGATGGTGAGTGGGCCAATGAGATGACTCAGTGGGTAAAGGAGTTTCTAGTCAGTCCTGAACACCTTCGTTCTGATCTTGGGTCCCACAAGGTGGAGAGAACCAACTTTGTCTGGTTACCAGACAAAAATTTAATTTTTTAAGTTGCACTTACAATCCCAGCAATGTGGGGGTGAAGAGAAGTGAATGTCTGGGGCTCACTGGCCAGCCAGCCTTGGCAAGCTCCAGGCTAGTGAGAGATCCTGTCTCAAAAAACAGATGGGAGGCACCTGAGGAATGACAGCCAGGGTTGTCCTCGGGTTCCCACTTGTGCACATGTATATACACATGCTCTCAGACCAACACACACACACACACACACACACACACACACACACCCCACACACACACCAAAAGCTGGATATTGCCAAGTCACAAATTAGGGGATCTGGAAGGCCCCATTCTCCTTTTTTAACCTGCATCTACCATGATAACCATCCATCATGGCTGGATCTGGCTGCCGTGATGACCAAGAAGCTCCAGGGAAGAGAACATGGCAGCTTTGAGTGAGCCTGCACTAACGAGGCAGGTCATGGGGCCGGGCGCAGGGGGCTGTACAGAAGTTCTTCAAGGGAAGAGACTCTGAGGGTGTCCTGCAGCAACTGCATGCCAGGGTGAACTTCCTGCTACCGATGGCTTTGGGCCATCAGTAATACCATCGGGCCTGGTATTATACTGTTGTTTATTTTTGTGAACTGGCAAGTCATACATAAGCTTTGCAATGAGATGTAGGAAGGAACCCCATGTCACTGTGGGACACCAGGTCCCCAAGACCTTCAGAGATGGGGGTGCTATTTGGCACTGTGAGGTTAAGAATATCAGGTGTGGATCCCAGATCTTTGTAGATGATGTTGCAAAGACTGCTAACCCTGGAAATTCAGAGAAATCAAAGCTGATGCAATGAGCTGGGCGTGGTGGCACATGCCTGCAATCCCAGGAGGAGGCAGCAAGTTCAGAAGTTCAGGATCACCTTGAGCCACACAGTGAGTTCAAAGTCAGCTTGAGACACCAGAGACTCTGCCTCCAAAGAAGAAAAAAGAACCTTTTTCATTCAGTAAATGAATGAATGAATGGATCAAAGGGTGGATGGATCAGAGGAAAAATAGGAGCTGGAAAAGCGGTTCTGAAAGTAAGCATTTGTTGTACAAGTGTAAGGACTGAGTGTTGATCCCCAAAACCCAGGGAAAAAGTCAGGGCCCAGAGAGCTGCTTCAGTGGGTAAAGATGCTTGTCACCAAGTCTAAAGACCCGAGTTAGCTCCTCGGAACCCCCATGGTTGAAGGAGAGAACAGACTCTTGCAAGTTGTTCTCTCCCCTCTGCACACGTGCTGTGGCTCACACCTACCCTAACACACATACAAAATCAATAAACAAAAACTCTATTATAAAAAAACAAGTCAGGCATGGCTGCATGCACCTGTGACCCCAGCGCTGGAGAGTGAGAACAGAATCTCTGAGGCTCACAGACCACCAGTCTAGCTGAAAAATGTCAAGTCTCAGGTTCATTAAGGACTTGTTCCTTGAACTACAAGTGTGCATATACACACACGCACACACACAGACACACATGTATGTACACTTGTTTTTAATTTTAAAAGAATAAAGAAAAGGAAGGAAGGAAAGGAGAAATGGATAGTTGGATGAATGAATAGGTGTATGGGGTTGGTGAGTGGATGGGTGAGTGAATTGGTGGATTGATAGGTGGGTGGATGAATGGGAAAAGGGATAGGTAGATGAGTGGGTGGTAGGTGAATGGTAGATAGATGGATAATTTAGTGATTGGGTGGGTAGATATTTAGTGAATGGATGGATGGATGGGTGGGTGGATGGATGGATGGGTGGGTGGATGAATGTGTAGGCAGATGAATGAGTTGGTAGGTAGTATGGGTAAGTTGATGAATGGATGATTGGGTGGGTAATTGGATGTGTAAATAGACAGATTGGTAGATAAATGGGAAGATGGGTAGGCAGATAGATGGGTGAGTAGGTAAGTGAGTGGATGGATGGATATATAGATGGATGGGTGGATGGATGGATGGATGGAAAGCATATGTGTGGATGGATAGGTGCAAGGTGGTTGGATGGGTAAATAAATGAATATGTGGAAAATTGCATGTATGCATGCATGGATGTATGGTTGGGTGATTGGGTAAGTGGATGTACAGATGAGTGGATATATAGACAGATGTATTGATGGCCAGAGGGAGGTAGGGATGGATGGAATGATTAATGGATACCATCCCCCTTGTACATCATTGTTGTGGAATATTAGTTTAAGATGTGTTACATTTGTTTATGTTGTAGCATATTTGTTTAATGATGCAAAGGTGTGTTGCATTCTTTTATGTTGCATTTGTTTAACTCTATAAAGCTATGTTACTTTGCCTGCCTAAAACACCTGATGGGTCTTATAAAGTGCTGAACAGCTAATAGCTGGGCAGGAGAGGGATAGGCAGACTACCAGGCAGAGAGAATAAATAGGAGGGGAAATTTAGGAGAGAGAAGAGCAAGGAGCAAGAAAAGGAGAAGAGGAGGACACCAGGAGCCAGCCACCCAGCCACACAACCAGCCACAGAGTAAGAAGGAAAGAAAGATATATAGAATAAGGAAAGGTAAAAAGCCTATAGGCAAAATGTAGTTAAAGAGAAATGGGATAATTTCAGTTAGAAAAGCTGACTAGAAACAAGCCAAGCTAAGGCCAGGCATTCGTAAGTAAGAATAAGTCTCCATGTATTTATTTGGGAGCTGGGTGGCAGGCCCCAAAAGAGTTAAACACACACACACACACACACACACACACACACACACACCAAAAAAACTACGTACTATAGAAAGACTCAAGTGAACAGGCACCCAAGGATGTTTGTACACCCAGCGTGACTCAGCCACCAACGCACGCTGCCCTGCATTGGCAAACCGCATGCACAGTCATCCTTCATCAGTCACCCCTTCTGTTGCCTTTCTGTGCCCAACCCATGCAAGGTGATGCCAGTGATCCAAGAATGGCTCAGCTCCACTCCCTGCCTGCAGGAGCTCCTGGGTGGGGTGGGAAAGGGAAGGAGAGGCCCACACCAGCCAATTATCAAAATGGCAGAGAGTGTGCCAGGTGCTAAGAAAGCCACAGAGGAAGAGCTATCAGAAGGCCGAAGAGGCTTCCGAGCGGAAGTGGTACTGAAAGCAAGATGGCAGGACAGTCACCTCTCTCTTCCTGGCTCTGGAATCCAGGCTAAACTAGTCAGGAGTCTTACTGATACTCAGATTAGGCCCATCGCTGCCTGGCTCATATACCTGTCATTGGCCCTAGCACCCCAGGATAAAGTGCAAACCCATCTGCTTCTTTGTCCAGCTTCCTCTTAACTCTTAACTCCCCCAAGCAATCCCCTCTACTCCATCCAATCAAAGCACCTGAATTCCCCTAGCACTCTCCCACATCTGTACCTCTGGACTGACAAGCTCCTCTGTCTCTGACTCTACACCTGACTAACTCCTACACATCCTTCAAAGCCTGGCTTTACTGACTCTTTTTCCAGGAAGCTCTCTCATGGGATTTTCTGGCTCCTCCTCAACTCTATCACTGTCCTTCCATGATGGCTATGCTAGAAAGGGAAGCTGCCTGTACCAGGCTGGTAGTGCCACTTCAAAGGAAAGTGCTTCAGAAAGGCTCCTACTACATGGTGCCCAGCTCAGAACTGTGCTTAACAGCTAGGCCTGGCATCAGACTTTGGCCCTGCCGATACTTGTTATGTAAACCTAGACAGGTCACCACTCTGACCCTCCATCTCATTTTCTTTAATAAAAAAAAATGCATTTACATGTGAGTGGGTGTGTATATGTGTGTGTGCCAAGCAAGACAGGCAGGAGAAGGTCAGAGGACAACTTGCAGAAGTAGGTTCTCTCCTTCCACCATGGGGTTCTGGGGATCAAACTCAGGTCATCAGGCTTGGCAGCAAGCACGTTTGCCTGCCGAGCCATACCACTGCCCCTCCATCCTGGCATATGCTCCTTAAATCTGCACATTTGTCCGTGGCTGATGAACGAACTGTTGGCTGATTCATTGCTCTGATTACGATTATCGCTTATTGGAAGCAAACACTTGTGAATTGAATACTTGGAAAGCCTGTTAGTGGACAATTAATGCACAGTCACTGTGAAAAACAGCAAGAGAATTCCCTAGAAAGTAAAATATAAGGCTGGGGAGTATGGTTCAGCAGGTAAAACACTTGCCTCACAAGTGTGAGGACCTGGGTTCGGATCTCCTGGAGCCGTTTAAGACCACACAGGGAAGTACCCCTACAGTGAGATGGGAGATGGGGACAGGTGAAGATCCCTGGCCAAGAGCAATGAATGAGAGACTCTGGACCCCAAAGACGACTCAGCAGATAAGGGAGCTTGCTTCCAAGCTCCATACTCATACACAAAGCATGCATACACAAATAAAAATAATAAAACCTTTTTAAAAAGTCAAATACAGGACTAAGAGACAGGGATCAGTAGCAGAGTGTTTACCTACTGTGCTCAAAACCCTGAGTTCCATGCTCAGTATCAGGGAGAGAAGGGTGGAGGGGGGCCAGCAAGATGACTCAGTGGCTTAAAGGCACCTGCTGCACAGGCCAAGCAGCCTGAGTTTTGTTCCTGGGACCTCCATGGTAGAAGGAGAATTGATTCCCACACGTTGTCCTCTGACCTACACACACACACACACACACACACACACACACACACAAATAAAAATAAATCTTATTTTTTTTTAAAAAAAAAAAAAAGGAAGGAATAAAGGGACAAAAGGCGCGGGGGCGGGGGTCTGTGAGAGTACAACCCTGTGCGTGAATGTTCACTGTAGCATTGTTCACAACAGCCAGCAGGTAGGTGAATAAGCAAAGCTGGATCCATCTGTACAATGAATCACAAAAAGAGCATAGGGCCAATCTGTGCAATAGTGTGGATGGACCGGGAAGACAGGAGGCCGACTAAGAGAAACCAGACACAAAAAGGTCTGGAAGCAGCAAGTCCATCTAGACAGAAACCAGGTTCTGGGAGCCAGGAGGTTCAGCAGGGAGGAACCAGAGGCAAGACTGCCTCAGGTGCAAGCTACTTGAGGGAATGATGAAAACCTTTGAAACTAGAGAGAGAGAGTCGTTGCACAACCTTGTGAACACACCAAACCCTCAGTGATGGTTCACCTAAGAATAACGCACTGTACTCTGGGCCAGTTCTGCCTCAATAAGGAAAGAACACATTGAGGGGGAGGGGGTCCAGCCTGGACAACCGTGGCAGTGGCAGGTGGGCAGGCCCACAAGGAGGGTGAGAAGCTCCTGGGACCCCACACCTCCCTCCAGGTTGACTCAGTCCCTCTCAGCTCTCCATCCTGCACCTCCAGTGGGGGCAGCCAAGGAGACAGACCTGGAGAGGGTGGAGAGAGAGTGCAGAGGGAACCAGGCCTGTTTGCCAAGTGCCTGAGCACAGCTGACACTCCGTTTGGAGAACTCCGCCCAGGAGCCTGACATCGGGAGGAGGAGGAAGAGAAGGGTCGGAGAGGAATGGAAAGAGAAAGAGAAGAGGAAAATCAGTAGAAGAGAGAAAGGGAAAAAAGGGGAGGTGGCTCAGAGGGTAAAGGTGGTTGCTGCCAAGGCTGAAGGCTTCAGCTCCACCCTCAGGAGGTGAGAACTGACTGACTCCCACAATTTTATGCATATATGCATGTACACACACACACAGGCACACACACAGTAATATATAATAATAAACTTTTTTCAAGGCACAAGAGAGCAGAGTGGTGGCACACATCTGAGAGGATCTGGTGTGAGCCAGCCTAAGCGACATAGAAAGACCCTGTCTCTAAATACCAAACCAGTCCCCTTGGGGCTATGAAGACAACCAGCTCCAGGCAAGGTCATTCTGAGGATCCACTTCAAGGGGAATAGAGTTGGCCAGACTCACTCACCCTAAAGGATTAGGATTGAGGATGTCTAGAAGACAGAGACCCCTGGAGGATTTGGGAAGGACTTCCTGGAAGAGGGGGCCCTTGGAGCTGGGTGCTGAGAATGAGTGAGAACTCACCAAGCACACTTGGAAGATAAGTAGGGACAGCAGAAAGAAGGATCCACCTCTGCCTCCCTGCCAGCCAACTGCCCACTGGATGACTGAAATGCTTGGTCATGGTGGGCAGGTCACAGTCTTAATGAGGAGAATACCATGGCCTAGGATTGAGCAACACTTACTTACCCAAACCTGGATGAACAGTTTGGATGAATGAATTGCTTAGATGTGACTTCCAGCAGGTTCACAGCCTTGCAAAGTTCCTGAGACTCTTGCACGCTGTCACATTTTTTGCCCATGTTGTTCTCATAGCCTGTATTGCATTCTTTGGTGAACTTCTGTTCATCCCTCAAATCCCTACTCAAGTAACCCTTCCTCTGGGGCAACCTCACGTCTGTAAATCCCAGGAAGGTTCTGAGAATTGGAAGTTCACTCATCCCCCTGAAGCCCAACCTGCCTACCTGAGGCACCCAACACAGGCTTCATGTAATCAGGATGGACAAGCACCAAGAGAGGCAGGAAAGGTCCAACCCATGCCAGGACGATGTGGTGCATGGTATCCAGTACTTTCTTCTCATTTTGAAGGCCCTTCTCATTGGGAAGATACTACGGCAGACAGAAAGGGAAAACGAAGACGTGACAGCTCAGCTTAATCTGCTCCCACCCCCTCCCACCACTGCCTCTCTCCTGCAGAACACTGACCATGGGTCTCTTGCTGCCTTTCTCTGAGTCTCCCCCTCCTCTAAAAATAAATTAAGAGCAATGGGGCTGGAGGCCTGGCTCAGGGGTAGAGCCCCTGACTAGATCCCCTAGTGAGGGGCTGGGGACATGCCTCAGGGGTAGAACTCTTGCCTAGGATTTGTGAGAAGGTGGATTCCAAAGATAGCATAGCAGGGGGAGAAAGGGAGGGAGGGAGGGAGGTGGGGGGAAGGAGGGAGAGAGAGACACAGAGAAACAGAGAATGGTAAGCACAGCAACGGTAAGAGCTGGCGTTCATCAGATATTTGCTGTGTGTCCTGTTTAGTTTTGTCACCTGGACTTCCGAGAAGAACCGAGGGACTGCCCAGCTCTGACTGGCCTGTAACTGTGGGGGAGGGGATTGTCTTTATTGGTAACTGATGTAGGAGGGTCCAGCCCATGGTGGTCAGTACCACCCATGGGCAGGTGATCCTGAGTTGTATAAGAAAGCCCCCCAAGCCAGGGGGAGCAAGCCAGTAGGCAGTGCACCCCCGTGGTTTCTACTTCGGCTCCTGCCTTGACTTCCCCAGCAATGGACTGTGACCTGGAAGTGTAAGTCAAATAAATCCTTTCCTCCCCTAAGCTGCCTTGAGTCAGAGTGTTTTATCTCAGCCACAGAAAAGCAAAGAAGAATACAATGTTAGTTTTAAAAAAAAAAATTCCAATTAAACCATTTATAGTGGCAAATGTCTGCTGTCTCAGCACTCGACAGGCAGAGGGCAGGAGGATCGAAAATTCAGTATCATCTGTAGCTACATAATAGGTTTGAGACCAGATTGTGCTAGGTGAGTTCCCTGCAGAGAAAGAGAGAGAGAGAGAGAGAGAGAGGAGAGAGAGAGAGAGAGAGAGAGAGAGAGAGAGAGAGAGAGAGAGAGGAGCTGGGCCTGGTCGTGAATGCCTGCGATGCCAGCACTAAGGAAGATAGTTGTAGTAGCCTGGGTTACATAGTGAGACCCTTTCCCCAGGAAAAATGAACGAAGCCTGAAAACAGAGATGGCTTCCTGCCGATATGGGCTTAGAGATTAGCGTGAAAATTCATATAGCAGAAAAAGATATTCTGACAGAGAACACAGTTGGATGAAGGACCAGAGAGTTGACAAAGGCCAGCTTCAGAAACAGAAAGTGAATTCTGGAGACTGTAGGGGGATGATAGGACAAGTCAGGAGGTTGGGGTTCCCAGTCCAGAAGGCTTTGAACCCTAGCCTTCCTCTAGACTGTAATGGGGAGCCATGGTGGTGTATGAGCAGGAAAGGGTTGGAATGATTGGAATCCAGAATTTCTCAGGAAAGCCAGAAGATGGCAATTTCAAGGCCAGCCTAGGACACCAAAGACAAGGTCTTCCTATGTTGCCCAAGATGAACTTCTGTGTTCTCAATCAGCCTGAGTAACTGGGACCAGTGGTCTGTGTCGCCATGCAAACTAATCTTTATGTCTTGAATGGTGTGTGTGTGTGTGTGTGTGTGTGTGTGTGTGTGTGTCCCTAAGCTGGGGATCTCAATTCACGTTTAGCGCCCCATCTTTCTAAAGAGACTCTTACTGTCTCAGGTATGGTTGCTCACAACTGTAACCTCAACACGCATGAGGCTGAGGCAAGAGGATTTGCTGTGAGCTTGAGGCCAGCCTGAGCTACATACGAATTCCAAGCCAGGCTGAGTTGCAGAGTGAGACCTTGTCTCAAAGTAAAAATTAAAAACAAAAATAGATGAGTCAGGCATGCTGACATATGTCTGTAACCCCAGCATTCAAGAGGCTGAGGCAGAAGGGTTATGAGTTTGAGGCTAGCGTGGCCTACATGACAAGACTTTGTTTTAAAAAAAAATCAAATGCAAGGAAAGAGTTAGAATCTCAGTGTAGTATCATAGCATTCCAATAATGAAAGTAGTTAGGTATGGTGGAGCACATCTTTAATCCCAGCACTTGAGAGGCAGAGGCAGGCGGATCTCTGTGAGTTCAAGGCCAGCCTGGTCTACATAGCAAGTTCTAGGAAGCCAGGGATACATAGAGACCTTGTTTTAAAACAAAACAAGCAAAAGAGCAAGAGTAGAATCACCGTAACAGGTAAGGCTAGAGAAACACAATCTCCAGGAGCCCCTCCTTGCTCCCACTCTAGGCTCCAGACCCCAAATTTTATGGGCATCAGTACCTCCCTGCTACATTGGTAGCTATAGAACTATAGAAGGAACTATTATTATTATTATTATTATTATTATTATTATTATTATTATTTTGGGGCATGGATAATTTTCTTTAAAAGACAATTGGTTACCCCCGTAACTGTAATGTCACTATTGTACCAGTGGGTACATCTTGCCTGGCATGTCTTAATGTAACATTCAGCTCTGAGTATGACCACTGATGCAGCTTCCAGTACTAGGAAAGCTAGCCAGCACGGGTATGAACTTGACTTTATAGTCAGCTCTGCCTCCTCCCAACGGTGTGACCCTGGGCAAACTGCTTGCCCTCTCTGAGGTCTGGTCTCCTCCTCCACACAGTGAATCTGCTTCTAACCTTAAACCCACACGCCACCAGGTCTGCCCTGCACACTCACCATGCTCACGTGGCCCAGCAGCCAGTGGCGGCCCGGAGGCTCTGGGAAGCAGCTCAGCCTGCGACAAAGGGTGCGGAAGTCCCAACATAATTTGAATACCTGCAGTAGCAGGCGGAAGAGGAAAAAGAGGAGGAACAGCAGCAGAGCCGACACAGCATACACTCGAAAGGCTGTCTTCTCCAGCCCCAGCAGGTGCAACAGATAGTCCGTGATGGGCAGCATCCTAGAAGACACGCGGGGACCAATCAGCGCAGCCACACACTTCACTTTGCCGGCACACACATCTTTCTTTAAAAGACAAAAACAACTTTAAAAGGGGCTTATTTTTAGTTATGTGTATATCAGGGGTGAAGGAGTTGCACTTGTGAGTGCAGTGCTTGTGGAGGCTAGAACAGGGTTGGGAGTTATAAGGAGTTATGGTCATCCTGAAATGGGTGCTGGGGGCCTCAAACTCGAGTCCTCTGGAAGAGAAGCCATTGCTTTTAACTGCTGATCCATCTCTCCAGCCATATCCCCCCCCCACCTTTATTTTCTTCCTTTTCTATTTATTTAATTGTTTGTTTATGTTTGCAGTACTCGACGAAGATGCTATACCCAACAGGTCATCTACCCTCCCTCCATGTCCCCAGTCCCAAGACACCCTCTGGATCCTCCTATCATAGGACTTTCTCTGCTTGAGCACAGATAGTCAGAGTCCGGGGAAGCAACACACACACACACACACACACACACACACACACACACCATGCGTGCACACAAAGTAGCCCTCAACCAATGGCCCTACAGTCTTGGTAAATCAACACTCTAGCGCTCTCTCTCTCTCTTTGTGTGTGTGTGTGTGTGTGTGTGTGTGTGTGTGTGTGTGTGTGTGTGAAATAACACCAAGACATGTACTCTATGCAGGGTTTTCCAGCAAGATTAACTCCAGCAGCCCAAAGCAAGAACTTTCCTGGTTGGTTTTCCCCCTTCCCTGTCTCACCTCCTTTCCTTTCCTTCTTTCTTTTTTCAACTAAAGTGAAGATTCACATAATGTACAACATCATTTTTCTTAATTTTTGGATATTAAGTGTTTAATTGTGTGTATGTATCTGTGTGTGGGTATGTGCTCTCATGTGCGGGTGTCTTCGGAGGCCAGAAGCAATGGATGCCCCGGGACTGGAATTTGGGGCAGTTGTGAGTCACCAGCTACGGGTGCTGTGAACAGAACTCCCTCCTCTGTAAGAGTAGTACACACTCTTAACCACTGAGGCATCTTCCTAGGCCCTAAAATGCCATTTTTAAATGAGTAACTTCTAAAATAGAATATTATTTGGCCACAAAAAAGAATAACCTGTTATTTTTGGCCAAAAAGGCACCTGAAGACACCATGTTAAGTAACATAAGTCACTCAACCTCTTTCATTGGTTGACTGGTTGAAATGGTATCTTGTTCTGTAGTTCAGGCTGACCTTTAACTCCTGGTGTGAAGTGATATTCTGCTTCAGCCTCCTGAGCAGCTGGGACTGCAGGTTTGTGCAACCATGCAGGGCAAGGGAAATAAGTCAAACACAGAAAAATAGATGGCAGGCCAAGCATGGAGGCACATGTTTATACTCCCAGTACTCAGGAAGCTGAGGCAGGAGGATCACAAGTGAGACTTGCCTGGGTTGCAAAGCTAGATTTTCTCAGATGAGAGAAGCTGGCAGGAAAGGAACATCAATTCTCTCTCATATATGAGCACTTTTTTTTATAAGTTTTATTTATTTTACTTATTTTTGGTTTTGTTTGTTTGTTTGTTTTTTGTTTTTCGAGACAGGGTTTCTCTGTGTAGCTTTGCGCCTTTCCTGAAACTCACTTGGTAGCTCAGGCTGGCCTCAAACTCACAGAGATCCGCCTGCCTCTGCGAGCACTTTTTTTAAGTCCATTGAGATACAATAGTGATTATTTAGAGTCTGAGAAGAAACCTGGGCCAGGAGTCACAAGCCGACAATTCCGCTGCTCAGAAGACGGAGACAAGGGGGTTGAAAACATCCAAGGCCAGCCTGGCTGTGGTGGCGCACACCTTTAATGCCAGCACTTGAGAGGCAGAGGCAGGCATATCTCTCTGAGTTCCAGGGTAGCCGGGGCTGCATAGAGAAACCTTGTCTCTAAAAAACAAGAAAAAAGTGGGGGGTGGGGGCAGAAGAGATGGCTCAATGGTTAAGAACACTTTATGCTCTTCCAGAGGACCCGAGTTTTGTTCACAACACACCACCTCAGGCAGCTCACAACCACTTGTAACTCCAGCTCCAGAGGATCTGATACCCTCTCCTGGCTTCCTCGGGCACCTATGTACTTGTGCATACACCCATACATCCACACCTGCACACATACACACACACACACACACACACACACACACACACACACACACACACACATAAAGTAAAAGAAAAAAATTACATCCAAAGTTTGTTCAGATCACACAATAAAGTCCAGGTCAGACCAACAACTTAGTGAGACTCTGTCTCAAAATGAAAAGAAAGTAATCAGTCTGGAAGCCAAGTGTGGTGGTGTGTGCCTGAAATCTCAGCATCTGAGAGGCTCAAGCTGAGGCCAGTCTGGGCTACAGAGTACATTCCTAGCCAGAACTGCCTCAGAGTAGATCCTGTCACAAAAATAATAAATATTATAAAATTAATAAGGAAGTAAACGTTTCACTGGCATTTAGCATTTTCACAACACTTTGCAACCATGGCCTCTACCTAGAACACTGTGATCAGAACAATACCCCGTGTCCATTAGCAACCACTCCCCTGGTCTTCCTTTCATACAAATCTTGGCCTCTACTGCCCTCTCTTTCTTCTTTTCTCTTTTCCTTTTTGAAAAATTTTTGAGACAGACATGGTCTCATGCAGTTGGTGCAGGCTAGCTCAGACTTGCTGATCCTCTTGCAGGGCACTACCTCCCAAGTGCTGGGATGACATGGTGGGCCATCACATCCAGTTTACTCAGTGTCTGATCTTCTTTGTGTTTCTGTGGGTTTTCTTCTCTTTCAGACAAATGGCACCATTCTTGCCTGACTTATTCCTCTACCTGTTCCAAATCCAGCCACATTGGCAAGGATCATCGCTATGATCTTTGTACTGCTGAGTAATATTCCATTATCTGGACATGCTACACTTTGGTTCAGCCACTCATTTTTTTTTTGTCTTGTTTTGTTTTAAGTTTTTCGAGACAGGGTTTCTCTGTGTAGCCCTGGCTGTCCCGGAACTTGCTTTATAGACCAGGCTGACCTTAAATTCACAGAGATCTGCCTGCTTCTGCCTCCCAAGTGCTGGGATTAAAGGCGTGCACCACCACTGTTGGGCTTAGCCACTCATCTCTTGATAGATATTTGGGCTGTTTCCATCTCTGGGAATGGGGAAATGTGCTACTCTGAGCATGTACGCCTTTGGGTACCTGCTTTCAATTCTCTTGACTTTCTTCTTTCTTTACTGGTATTTGCTGAAATCGCCCAGTTACTGGTACTCAGATCCTTGACTTGGGGTCAGCTCCTAAAAGAAGTAAAGCAGTGGCGTGAATTGAAGCGTGAGCAGGGACATAGCGCTCCCATGCATGGCACCACACGCCACAGGGGTGTGAAGCCTCCATCTCAGGCAATCTCACACAGCAGGTTGTGACACCATTCATTTCCCAGACCAGGAGGTTAAATCTCAGCTCAGCTCCTCCAGTTCAAAGAAGTGATGAATGAGTACCAGGGGCATGTGTCAGCTGCAGAGTGCCTGCCCACTGAGGGGCTAAGACGTGACTCGGGGGCAGAACGCTGGCTCAGCGTGCCCAAAGCCCTCAGTTTCACCCTAGCAATGCAAAATAAATAAATAGATAGATAAATAAGAATCAAATAAAATAAGGTTTTGGTGAGAAACTGGGTAAACTGGAACCTGTGTGCACCACTGAGAAAAATGGGAACGGTTCAACCACTTTGCAAAGCATGCTAATTGTCCCTGTGAGAGTTAAACAGGTGTGTGCTGCCTGCACTTTTCAGCACTCAGAGACGGAAGCAGGAGGGACAGGAGTTCAAGGCCAGCCTCAGCTACACAGTGAGTTTAAGTCTAGCCTGAGCTACATGAGATCTCATGTTTTTAAACACACACACACACACACACACACACACACACGCGCGCGCGCGCGCACACACACACACACACACACGCACACACACGCACACGCGCACACGCGCACACACACACACACACAAGGCCAAAGAGATGGTTCCATGGGTAAAGATGACTTGAGTTTAATTCCTGGGACCCACGTGGTAGAAGGAGAGAATCAACTCCTGTACGTTGTCCTATGACCTCTACATGTATGCCATGGCATGTACACACACATCCACACGGAAAAATCAATCAATAAGTAAATGTAAATAAATAAACTAATATAAACCTAGAATAACATATGATCCAGCAAGCCCACCTCTGGATGCATTTCCAGATGAAAGATCCCAAAGAGATATTTGTACAGCTTGTCCAATAGCAGCAATATTCATAGCAGCCGAAAAGCACAAACCACCATACTGTCCACAGACAGGTGAGTGGATGAGTGAAAGATGGCATGTACATACTGCAGAACATTACTCAGCGAAGACAAGGAAGGAGAAGTCAGGCATGTGCTGTGATACAGATGAATCTTGAGATCATTACATTCAGTGAAATAAGCCCGTTGTAAAAAGATCAGTGTTATCCAGACATCATAGCTCATGAATATAATTCCAGCATTCAGGAGGCTGAGACAGAAGGATTGTGCATTCAAGGCCAGCCTGGGCTATATAGTGACTCTCTGTCATGTAAAACAAAACAAAAAAAAAAAAGATATGGAAAGCCAGACCAGTAGTGCTGCTCTATTTATTAAGGTCCTAGAGCCGTTTGAGGTGTGGATATGGGAAGCAGCATCAGAGATTCCAAGGGCAAGGGGGAGCCACGTGCTGAGTGTGTACTGGGACAGTTTTCACAGTGTGGAAACAGACAGGTGGCTGTGTCACATGATGAATGTGCTCTGTGTTGCTCTGTGTTGCTCCAAACACTTCCGATGGGAAAACTTCTGTGGTCTCTATTCTACTACAATTAAAGCTGTTTAGTGGGCCTGTGAGATGGGTCAGTGGGGGAAGTGTTGCGTTGAAAGTCTGACGGCCTGAGTTTGCCCCCCAGATCCCATGTTGGAAGAAGAGAACTGACTCCAGCAAGTTGTCCTCTGATCTTTTGCTGTTGTTTTGTTTGTTTAATTGTTTGTTTTTTTTTTTTTGTGAGATGGGGTTTCTCTTTGTAACAGCCCTGGCTGTCCTGGAACTCGCTCTGTAGACCAGACTGGCCTCAGACTCAGAGATCTGCCTGCCTCTGCCTCTTGAGTGCTGGAATCAAAGGCGTGCACCACCACGCTGGCTCTAGTCCACTGACTTTTCACACAGGAGCCATGGATAAATGCGCATACACAAAATAAACGTAACAAAATTAAAAGTAAATAGAATTTTTAAAAAACTGGTGTGACTGTGTGCACCTATAACCAGGGTGTTGGGGGACAGAGACAAGCACAGGGCTGGAAGAGGGCAGATTCCTGTTTGCACTTGCACTATTTGCAGACGATACGATAGTGTACATAAGTGACCCCAAAAATTCCACCAGGGAACCCCTACAGCTGATAAACTCCTTCAGTAAAGTGGCAGGATACAAGATCAACTCAAAAAAATCAGTAGCCCTCCTATACACAAATGATAAAAGGGATGAGAAAGAAGTCAGTGAAACATCACCCTTTACAATAGCCACAAATGATATAAAATACCTTGGGGTAACACTAACTAAACAAGTGAAGGACCTGTTTGGTAAGAACTTTAAGTCTCTAAAGAAAGAAATTGAAGAAGATACCAGAAAATGGAAGGATCTCCCATGCTCATGGATAGGTAGGATTAACATAGTAAAAATGGTAATCTTACCAAAAGCAATCTACAAATTCAATGCAATCCCCATCAAAATCCCAACACAATTCTTCACAGACCTGGAAAGAACAATACTCAACTTCATATGGAAAAACAAAGACCCAGGATAGCTAAAAGAATCCTATATAATAAAGCAACCTCTGGAGGCATCACAATCCCTGACCTCAAGCTCTACTATAGAGCTATAGTAATAAAAAACAACTTGGTACTGGCGTAAAAACCGACATACAGACCATTGGAATCGAATTGAAGACCCTGACATTAATCTACACACCTATGAACACCTGATTTTTGACAAAGAAGCCAAAACTATACAATGGAAAAGAGAAAGTATCTTCAACAAATGGTGCTGGCATAACTGGATGCCAACATGTAAAAGATTACAAATAGATCCATATCTGTCACCATGCACAAAACTCAAGTCCAAGTGGATCAAAGACTTCAACATAAATCCAGTTACACTGAACTTGATAGAAGAGAAAGCAGGAAGTACTCTTGAAAGCATTGGCACAGGAGATCACTTCCTAAATATAACACCAGTAACACAGACACTGAGAACAACAATTAATAAATGGGATCTCTTGAAACTGAGAAGCTTTTGTAGGGCAAAATACACGGTCAATAAGACAAAAAGACAGCCTACAGAATGGGAAAAGACCTTCACCAACCCCACATCTCACAGAGGGCTGATCTCCAAAGTATATAAAGAACTCAAGAAACCAGACATCAAAATACTGAACAATCCAATTAAAAAATGGACTAAAGAGCTAAACAGAGAATTCTCAAAAGAAGAATCTCAAATGACTGAAAGACATTTAAAGAAATGCTCAACATCCTTAGTCATAGAGAAATGCAAATCAAAACGACTCTGAGATACCACCCTACACCTATCAGAATGGCTATGATCAAAAACACTAATGACAGTCAATGTTGGAGAGGATGTGGAGCAAAGGGAACACTCCTCCACTGTTGGTGGGAGTGCAAACTTGTACAACCACTGTGGAAATCAGTATGGCGGTTTCTCAGAAAATTGGGAATTGAACTACCTCAAGACCCAGCCATACCACTCTTGGGCATATACCCAAGGAATGCTCAATCATACCACAAGGGCACTTGCTCAGCTATGTTCATATCAGCATTATTTGTAATAGTCAGAACCTGGAAACAACCTAGATGCCCCTCAACTGAAGAATGGATTAAGAAAATGTGGTACATATATGCAATGGAGTACTACTCAGCAGAGAAAAACAATGACAGCATGAAATTTGCAGGCAAATGGATGGAACTAGAAAAAAATCATCCTGAGTGAGGTAACCCAAACCCAGAAGAACAAACATGGTATGTACTCACTCATAAGTGGATTCTAGATATAAAGTAAAGAACAATCAGACTGCAACCCACAGAACCAGGGAGGCTACATAGCAGGGGGGACCCTAGAATGACTGTGGCTTATAATAAGTTTTGATTTTACTCAATCACTGGGCAAGCCTCAGCGAAACATTTCACTATTAGGATAAGAATTTGAACTGTATCAAGCTGATAATAGAAAATAAATAGGGTTGAGGATTTAGCTCAGTGGTAGAGCGCTTGCATAGCAAGCACAAGGCCCTGGGTTCGATCCTCGGCTCCAGAAAAGAATAAATAAATAAATAAATAAATAAATAAATAAATAAATAAATAAATGAAAAAAATGTAACAAAATTAAAAGTAAATAGAATTTTTAAAAAACTGGTGTGACTGTGTGCACCTATAACCAGGGTGTTGGGGGATAGAGACAAGCACAGGGCTGGAAGTGGGCAGATTCCTAGAGCCCAAAATGACAAGCTCCAGGTTCAGTGAGAGCCCCCCCACCTCAATGGAAAGAAATGCAAAGAAACTAGAGAGCAGGACAACGGAAGTCCTTCTCTGGCCTCCACATGCACTCACAGGCTCACGCGCGCGCGCGCGCGCACACACACACACACACACTCACACACACATACACACACTCACACACACTCACACACTCTCACACACACATTCAAACACACTCACACACATCACACACACTGACACTCACACACACACACACACACACACACACACACACACACAAGTGTAGGCCAGGAGAATCAGGTGTGTCTCTGGGGTGGGGGCGGGAGAGAAAAGTAAACAGCTTCCCTAACTGGAGCACAGCAGCTCCAGGGTCTGCACTGTCCCAGGCAGACAGATGCTCAACCGTGGTCAAGCTAGCTGTGCTGTGGCTCACGCCTGAAATGTCAGCACTCAGCAGGCTGAGTCCAAGGCCAGCCTGGCTTGCAGAGTGAGATCCTGCCTCCAAATAAATAAATAAATACGACAACAACAACAACAGGGTTGAGAGCATCGTGCCACTGGTAGAGAGAGCACTTGCCTAGGGTACACAAGGCCCCAGGGTTTATCCCCAGCACTGCATCACAGGGTAGGGGAGAGGGGTACACGCCTGTGATCACAGCACTCAGGGGGGAGGGGCGGGGAGAGCAGGATTTCGAGACCATTCTCAGCTGCATGTCATGTTAAATGCTAGCCTGGACTACATGAACCCTATTCCAAAATTTAAAAAAACAAACTAACAAAAGCAAAGTTAAGGACCCTACTGCCAGAGGACCTGCATTTGACTCCCAGCACCAATGTCAAGCAGCTCACAACCACCTGTAACTACAGAACCAGGGAAGCCAGTGCCTGCCTCTACAGGCACCTGTGCTCGCAAGTACATACCCACACACAGACACGCATGCATACACATCATTTTTAACTAATAAAAGTAACTCTTTAGAAGGAGGCCTGGGGAGATGGTTCAGAGGCTCAGCAGAGCACAGACTGCTCTTGCAGAGGCCCTGGGTTCCAGTCTCAGCACCACACGGCGGTTTCCAACTATCCACAACTATCTAGTTCCAGGGGATCCAATGCCCTCTTCTGACCTCCTCAGGTCACATATGTGATTACACTGGCACATACGCAGGAAATATTTGCGTGCATAAAATAAATCTTTAAAAATAGAAAAAGAAAAAAAATGGATAGCATTTCACCTGGGCAGCTCCCGGGGACACACACCCTAAGAAGTATCCATGACTCTTTATTTGTTTAACAATTTAACAGTAGCTGATGAGAAGAGCTCTCTCTGGCAAGGCCAAGGAAGCCAGCCAGTGATTGATTGCGTCCATTGAGACCATTTTCAAAAGGCCTTCACCTGCCACACCCACGCTAAGTGCTCCACATGCCTTTCCTCAGAAAGCTGGTTGGCAAATACTTTCAAGAGGCTGCAATGTGAGTGACTCAATTCTGGGCGTTGGGATTAAAGTGGTGAACATGACGGACGTGGCTCTGGCTCCGGAGGGAGGAGATCACTTATGGCAATGATGCAACTGGGTTCACGGTATCTTGTGATGCTGCCAAGGAGCAGGTGGGGGTGGGAGGTTGGGGGTGGGGTGGGGAGGGTGGCATTTAGGGACTTCATTTTTTTTTTTTTAGTAAATTTTACATGTATTTTGCTGTTGTTGTTTGTTTTGTTTGTTTGTTTGTTTGTTTGTTTTCGAGACAGGGTTCCTCTGTGTACACTTGGCTGTCCTGGAACTCACTTTATAGACCAGGCTGGCTCAAACTCACAGAGTATTTAGTGTATGTGTGTGTGTGTGTGTGTGTGTGTGTGTGCGCGGGCGCGCGCGCATGCTGGTGCCATGCTGAAGTCAGAGGACCATTTGCAGCAATCGGTCCTCTCCTTGCACCATATGGGATCAAGAGATCAAACTAAGGTGATCAAATGTTATAGGAAGTGACTACACCTGTTGAGCCATCTCTCCAGAGTGGCACTTTCTGATCCCTGGAATCAGGGCAGGTGTGGGGGGGTGGGCGCAGAGAGGGACAGGCTTCCATCCCCCTCCCATTTTCCTGTCTTAGTTTTATTTTTAAATTACATTTGTTTATGTATTATTATTGAGGAGGCAAGTGTACAACAGTGCATGTGTGGAGACAGAAGACAACCTTCAAGAACTGCTTTTTTCCTTCTGCTCTGTGGGTCCTAGGTATTGAACTCCAGTGGTCAGGCTCGGTGGCCAGTGCCGTTACCCACTGAGCCATCACCCCAGCTCCATTTATTTATTTGCTTGTTTGTTTTGTGGAGCCCAAACTGGTCTTGAACTACAGATCCTCCAGTCGCAGCTTCTGAATGCTGGGGTTACAGGCATACACCACCATTAACAGATTTATTTATTTATTTATTTATTTATTTATTTATTTATTTATTTATTTCTCTCAGTTTTTGTGTTCGTGCCTGTGAGATCCATGCCAGGCTTCTTTCTCAATTGTCCCCTCCCCCCACTCTCTCTCACTGAACCTACAGCTGGTTTGATTAGCTTGCCGGCCAGCAAGTCTCATGGCTCCTCCTGTCTCTGCTTCCCCAGAGGGGAAGAAGACTCACAATGTCATGCTCAGCTTTTCACTTAGGTCCTGGGCACTGAACTCAGATCTGCATGCTTACCAGCTAAACCATCTACCAGCCCTACCATTACCAGCTTCCTAAAGGCTTGCCAGTCCCATGCTCTAACACCCTCCGTGGATCCCCACTGTCTTCACCTGACTCCAGAGCCCCTTCAGAGGTCCTACCTCCAACACTCTCTTCCTCACCAAGGGTCCTTTTCCCCAGTCCAGTGTGGAGTCCTCTTTGTCACACAAGTTATAGATGTTGGGGGTTCTTAGCTGTTTTACTTATTAACATACAAATAAAATATCACATTTCAGCACAAATAAAATATCACCGCACCCCTTCTTCTTGTGCACACTTCCCCTGGGATCTCCACCCCACCCCCAGGCCTTCAGCAATCTCATATCAGAGCTGATTCCTATGCCTCAGTACCAAACAGTAAGTTTCCCCATGCTATGTTTGGAAGAATTCCAAACTCTCAAATTTCCTCACCCCCTTCCTACATCCAAACTAAACATGTTAAAAAACAAAAACAAAAAAACAAAAAACATCTCCAGGCTGGAGTCATGGCTCTGTGTGGAGAGATGGCTCTGTGTGGAGAGTTGACTCTATGTGAAGAGATGGCTCTGTGTGGAGAGTTGACTTGACTCTGTAGTTAAAAGCATTTGCTACTCTTGCAGAGGACCTGAGTTCAGTTTCCAGCACCCACAACAGCCAGCTCACAACCACATATAACTCCAGCTCCAGGGATTCCAAAGCCTCTGGCTTCTAAAGACACCTGCACTCATGAGAACACACACAAACACACACACACACACACACACACACACACACACACAAATAAAATAAATCTTTAAAAACACTAGGAAAAAGTGTTATGTATAGCTATACAGTTTCCATATTAAACACCACGACAATAAAATGCTTTTATATAGTTTTAAACAGAAAGAAAGAGAGGGAGCTCTTCAGATTACAAAGCCCCTCCTCCACAAACAATTCCTTTTAATCACTTTTTCTGAGTGGGTCAGTTCAACAAATGTATTCAGTGACTAGCCCTGTTCAGTTCCTGTTGCATCAATGGTTAACAGATTTTTTTTAAGCCCAAGTTTCACAATCACTGCCTCAGAAGAATGCCATATGCTGGTGGATTCTTTTGCAATGCAGACTAGTTCTTCCTCAAGTCCATCTTCTCATCCCACATCTGCCTGCCACAGTGGCAATATCCCACTGGTTTCCTCTTGCTCCCACAGTCTTCCAAGGCACACACAGAAGCTAAAGCATCTTCTGGAAATAAAATCAGGAGCCAGCAAGAAGGCTCAGTGGATAAAGGTGCTTGCTGCTAACCCTGGCAACCTGAGTTCAATCCCCTCGGACCCACAGGGTGGCCCATAACACACACACACACACACACACACACACACACACACATACCAAAAAATGAAAATGTTTTTAAAATCACAAAATTTAAATCAGATCATAAAACTCCCCTGCTCAAACCATCCCATGAGTCCCCATTACACTCTGAGTGACATTCAGACACCTTGCCTGGACTGTGACACTCTGTATGCCTTGGTCCCTGTTTATCCTGGTAGTACTGGGCGCCAGATGTAGCATGAGTCTTAAAAAGTTCTTATTAATAAAATCAAACCCGAGGCCAGTTATTGGGGTGAACACTGGAAGGTTAGAGAGACAGAATAAGCCACAGCTATCTCACCTCGCTGGATCCTCAGCTGGTCTTGTTTCCTCAGACTGGATGCCCCGAGCCCTCATCCAGAATGGGTCTCAGGTGAACTGCTGCTAGAAGCCTGAAAGCTTAACCAGCCACATGCTTCTCCAGGCCAAAGGCTTCTCCAGGCCAAATGCCTCTAGTTTCTGGTCCTCACGCCTTATATATCTTTCTGCTTTCTACCACCACTCCCTGGGATTAAAGGGGTGCTTTCTGGGATTAAAGGCGTGGGTCACCACACTTGGGTGTATCCTTGAACACATGAATTTCTGCCTCTGGAATGCTAGGATTAAAGGCGTATGCTACCACTGCCTAACCTCTGTTTCATATTGTGGCTATTCCGTCTCTGACCCCAGATAAGTTTATTAAGGTACACAATATTTTGGGGAACACAATACCACCACAGCCTCCCACGCCCTCTCCTCCTCATTCACGGTCTCTGACAACTCCAGGCCACTCTGGCCACAGGCCAGGCCAGTTCTCACCTCTAAGCTTTGCATATGCTGTTCCATTCACTCACATGCCTTTCCCTGCTCTGCCCACACCAGCTCCTTCTCATCGCCAAACCCAGCCCTGTCAACAGCCTATTTCCTCTCCCACCCCGGTCAGCCTCCACCCCGCCATCACTCTCAGGAGGATGAGTGAGCACCAGCCCTAGGCCATAGCCTTCCCTGTCATTCATTTCCTCTGGCCGGGAACATTTGGAGGAAGGCCGATGACAACTCAGTGCAGACACAGCAAAAGCCATGTCAAGCTTGAGGCCTTGGCGTGGAAAAAGGGATCGCCACAGGAAGGAATGGGGCTAGAGGACTCTTGGCTTTAGTACAAGGATAAGAAAGGTTCTGAAGTCCTGTGCCCACCTCACCTCATCCCGTGCCAACTGTGGGCTCTAGCCCACCTGAGGTCACACTCCCATTTCTACCCCTGGGAGGGGAAGAGACTGCGGTGAGCTCCAAGCTCAGTGAGAGAGACCTTATCTCAAGAGAATAAATTGGAAAGTGAGATCTTCCTGTGGACTCCATATGCACACCTACAAATGTATTCATGTGTGTGCATGCACACACACACATACTAAAAAAAAATGAAAATTGCATAAATAGTACATCGGAAAATTTTGTTTGTTTCTTTTTCTGTTCTAAGGAGGGAGCTAAGGGCCTCACACATGCTGGAAAAGCACTCTGCCACTGATCCACACTCCCAGCCTGCAATGGAGAAATCTTACCCTTTCCACATCTGAGTATATTCTGACCCCAAAGAAGATCACTTCACACACACACACACACACACACACACACACACACACACACACACACTACAAAAAGTTTTGAGGGCCAACAAGATGGCTCACAGGTAAAGGTGCTCGCTGCCAAGCCTGACAACCTGAGTTCAAGCCGTTACCCAATTCCTGCAATTTGTCTTCAAGCTTTCGCATAGGCCTTTAATCCCAGCACTTGAGAGGCAGCTCTCTGTGAGTTTGAGACCGATGCGGATTACAGAATGAGTTCCAGGAGAACCTGAGCTAAAATAGTGAGATCCCGTCTCAAAAAAAAAAAAAGTTTTGAGGTGCAGCCACCACAGGAAACAATTTGGTTCTTTCTCATAAAGTTAAACCTTAAATTATCACATGACCAAGCAATTCCATTTTTAGGTGTATACCCAAAGGACTGGAAAACAAGTATTCAAAGAATTTTCATACCAGCGTGATTCACAACTGTCAAGAAGAGGAAAACACCAAGTGCCCACCAGAGACAAGAAGATGGGTAAAATATGGCATATTCACACAACAGAATGCTATTCAGACATGAAAAAGAATGAGGCTGTTATAAAGGCAGAACATGAATGGACCTGAAAACATGATTCTAAGAGAAAGACATGAAGGCCATACACACCATCTGTGGCCCTAGTGACAAGAAATGTCCAGAATACAAAAATCCACAGAGCTGGAAAGCAGACTAGCGAGGGTTAGGGACAGGGGAGGGAGGGTGGACAGTGACCGCTAATGGGCATAAAGTCTCCTTTGGAACCCTGAAGAGGTGGCGGATCCCTCCATTTTGAAGGTGCTAGAATCAAATGTCTGTAAACTGCGCACTGTAACGGTTTGTTTCAATGGAGGGATTCAGCTAAGTGGTAGAGTGTGAGCACAGTGTGTGCAAGGGCATGACAATGTGTGCAAGGCCATGGATTCGGTCCCTAACATCAAAAAAGAGAGTTAATTTTATACTGGATAGCTAAGCCTCAATAAAAAAAAATACATATATAAGGCCAAAAAGGTGGTTCAGTGGGTAAAAGTGCTTGCCACACAAGCCTGATGACTTCAGTTCAATGCCTGGAAGCCAGATTAAAAAAGAACGTTCTGCTCTTCCAGAGGACCAGAGTTCAGTTCCCAGCACCCACATTAGATATTTCACAAGTGCCTATGACTCCAGCTCCAGGGGAGCTGACCCCCGCTTCTGGCCTCCACAGGTACCTGTGCTCAAGTGCACAAACCACACATACACATGATTGCACACACAATTACAAAGAAAGAAGGATGGGAGGGAGGGAGGGAGGAAGGGAGAGAGAGAGAGAGAGAGAGAGAGAGAGAGAGAGAGAGAGAGAGAGAGAGAGAGAGAGAGAGAACACAATAGCCCATGTGGTGATGCAGGCCGCAATCCCAGCATTTGGGAGGCTAAGGTAGGATGGAGGATGATTGAGAGTTTGAGGCCAGCCTGAGCTATGCAGTAAGACTTTCATTTTGTTTTCTTTTTAAGGGTCCAGCAAGAGGGCTCAGGCTCAGTGTGTAAAGGTGCTTACTGACACACACACACACTGTAAATAAATGTGATAAAATTTAAGAATTTGGGGCTGGGTGTGGTGGCACATTCTTTTAATACCAGCACTCAGGAGGCATGGGCAGGCAGATCTCTGAGAGTTCAAGATCAGCCTGGTCTACCAAGTGAGTTCCAGGCCAGCCAAAGCTACAGAGTAAGACCCTGTCTCAAAAAAATTAATTAATAATGTGTAGCAATATAACAACAACTGGGTTTATCTCTTGAAGTTGTTGTGAGGGCATGTCACATACACATAGTATGTTAGCCATTCCTATGACCATATTTCATAGGTTTGATTCGAGTTTGGGTTTAGGATTGAAATAGTGTCTCATAGCCCAGGCTAGGCCAAAATTTGCTCTGTAGTCCAAGCTGGCCTGGAACTCAAGATCCTCCTGCCTCAGCCTCTATAGTGCTAGGATGGCAGGCATGAGCCAATTCCCACAGCTTATTAGTATTCTGCAGAAGTGGAGGAAATGGGACTGAGGGTGTAGATCAACTGGTGGGGTGCTTTCCTAGTATACATGAAGCCCTGGGTTTGATTCCCAGCATCCTGGAAAACCAGGTGTGGTGTCATGTGCCTGTCACCCCTGCACCTGGGAGGTAGAGGCAGGTGGGTCAGAAGTTCAAGATCTTCCTCAGCCACAAAGTCAGTTTGAGGCCAGTCTGGCTACAAGGGACACTCTCTCATCAAAATAAAAAGTGAAACAAATTCAAACCCTAGCAAGGCTGTGGGAGGCTGGCAGGGCCATTTCTTCCCTAAACCAGCCCCAGGTGTCATCCTGATCAGCAGGATGCCCAGCCTGCCCTGTCTCAGCATCCCTTCCACTCGGCTGGCTGGGGCTGCCTTATCTGGCAGAGGTGGTACCATCAACCAGCCCCGCAGCCTAGCCTAGCCCAACCCACACCCAGGGAGCGCTGGTTTGTCAGGTTCTGCTGGCAAGCTACCAGCCAGGGACTTGTTATACAAGGTGTGTGGGCTCACAAGAAAGAACTCAGAACATGTACCCTGGCCAGGCACTGCGTACATGCCTTTTCCTGAATGTCGAGCACTGGCCAGGGCTTGACATAGGAACACCCCAAAGTTAATATATCACCCCCACAAACCAGCCTCCCTCTCCTAGCCAATAGTCAAGGTGATCTGCTTCCTGTCCCAGCCTATCCTTGACTCTCAACACAAAACATCTGCCTCACCCTAGGGACTCCTCTCCCCCACCAAAGGGCCAGACTCCAGGTCTGAGTTGAAAACAGCCTTTTGGGTCTGCTTCTCCATACTGAGCACGCCAAATGTCTGGAAGTCAGAGGGAAAGCTCGGGGTCAGTTATCACGAATGAGGACAGAACTGAGCTGCAAAAGCAAGTAGGGAAGAATTGAGTGTTGATTTTAAGCACATAGATGCCTTGTCCCCAATAGATCCTGCCTTTAAAAGAAGTATTTATTTATTTATTTATTTATTATGGTTTTTTGAGACAGGGTTTCTCTGTGTAGCCCTAGTTGTCCTGGATCCTACTCTGTAGACCAGGCTGGTCTCAAACTCACAGAGATCCACCTGCCTCTGCTTCCTGAGTGCTGGGATTAAAGGCGTGCGCCACCATTGCCCAGCCTAAAAGTTCTAAGGTCACTGGCACCCTGGGATGTTATGACCTCTGCACACAATTGCAAACGTGGCCACACTTGGACACGAGCCACAGAAGGGATTCTATAGTGCTCTATCCCTTGTAGCTGTGTGACTTGAGGCGGGTGTCCATGCCTCTCTGAGTCTCAGTTGCTTCAGACAGGAACCATATTTCTCCACCTCGCAGAGCTATGATGACATATAGAATATTTATGAGTCATCAAGATGGCTCAGTGAGTAAAAGTACCTGCTGCCGAGCCTCACAACCTGGGTTCAGTCCCTGACACCCACATGCTTGAAGGAGAGAACAGACTTCCAAAAGCTGTTCTATGACTTCCACACTTATGCCCATACACACACACACACATAAAAATTAAAACAAGAATCATATAGAATATTCAAAGTGTTCATTCACTATCAGGCATAGTACCACTTGTTACTGTAAACATATTCATTCCTGCTACCTGGACATCTGGGATTTACAGAACAAAGCCCAAAGCTAGTTGGTCATGGAGGAGAGATGAGGTCTCATTCTCTGAATATCTCCCAGGTCATCCGAGCCCCTCTGTGGTTCCCAACTCTGGTCACCACCAAGACATGAGCCCACGGCTAGTGTTACCGCTCAGAAACCTAAGCTGGGCTCTACAGAGATGCCGAGGCCATCAGAAAGCGGCCCAGGATTTTGAGGTCAGACAGGGTTTGTTTGTTCCAATCCCAGCTTGCCCACTGAGTGTCCATAGGTATGCGCTCCCTTTCTCTAGTCCTCAGTCTCCTCAGTCTCCCCATCAGTCACATCAGAGTCTGGGCAGGGATCTCAGGGGTTTCATCTTCAAGACACTAGATGTTACAAGCTCTTGGTGGAGTCGGCTTCAAAACAGAGAGACTGGGAGGGAAGGGAAAACTGGAGAGAGGACTTCACTGTGGGCGAAGGGGGCACGGTGAACTGTGAAGGCGGATGGACCAAGAAAGGGACTGTGAGTCAGGACCCACACACACTTGCCCGTGCAGAGGCCAAAGGCAGCCTCTTCCTCCCTATCTCTCACCTCAAGCCAGAGATCCCCCTTGTAAGGCTCAAGAGGCCCCAGAGACACCAGTCAGCACTTACGGGATAAATGCCACCTTTGACTGATTTCCAGAGCTCATAGCCGAAAGTCGAGGGGCTGGGCCACCATTTTATTTCAAGAAGGGAACTTGGAGGTCCTGACACTTCTCTGGATGGACACAGCATCTACAAGCAGATAGGTTTCATCCGCAGGATGAACAGCTTCAAGTATGCCGAAAAAAGTTGTACCACTGAACTACATGCCAGCTCAGGTCTCCTCGTCAAGACAATATGTCAGGCAGCCCCTAAAGAGGTGTCCCAGAACAGAAATCTTTGGCCCAAGAAGCTCCCTCTGTCTCCACCACAGGTACTCAAAAATGAGCTACTCCAGGACACCGGGGAGCACTCAGAAAATTTAAAAATTTTAAAAACCCCACAACTGTCTGGGAGACACCGACATTTCGCTCCACTGAGTGTCCTGGTCATTCAACTTCATCCGCTGGTCGCGGGGTCCTGGAACTGACTGCGCCCACAGACGCACGCCCCGCCCCGCCCCGCTCAGGCCACAGCCGCTGGACCGGCTCACTCACCCGGGTCTAAGCCTGCCGAGCTCGATCCAGATCCAGATCTGCAGGTGCCGCCAGCCACCTCGGCTCTGACAGCGCGGTCTGACAGCCCCAGCCCTTTAAACCCGCCAGGCTGAGCCCTGAGCCCTTCCTCTTGGCGGCGGGGCCACGCCCATACGGCAACACCCCTGCCCTGCCGCTTGCCAGCCTGGCCCCCGAAATCCAGAGCACTAACTAGACCCAAGACATGGAAGCGGGGACAGGCGCCAAAAGCAGGAACTTAACAGACAGAGATGGAGATGAGAAGACTAAGATAGCTAACAGCCGGGAACCTTCAGACTCCATGGCTCTGACTCCTATTAGAGCTTTATTACCACTCAGGGTTACCCATCTCCCACACCAACCAACCCCTCAGAGTCCCAAGGCAGAACTGGCTCTCAAGCTTGCAGAGGAGTCCCTAAACCATCACCTCTGAGATCATCACTGTCCCACAGGAGCGCTCTTTGAGGGCTCTCAAGAGTTCTCAGGCTCCATCAGGCCAAGGTGGGGGGGCTACCTACTTTTCCTGGACGCGGTCCTGCATGCCCTCCTGGGTGGGATTCTTCCGCTGTTCTTCCAGTCCTCCCAACACCATCTCCGTTGTCCCAGCACTTGGTAACAGGAGGACTGCAAATTCCAGGCCAGCCTGAGCTACTTAAGGAAAGAAACCCTGTCGAAATGAGTGTGTGTGTGTGTGTGTGTGTGTAGTATTTGTTTATTTATAAATGTTGCAATCTATATAAAAGGGAGAGGGAGTATTGGAGAAAAGAGGTACTGGAAAGATGGCTTGGACATTTAAAGCCCTTGCTGTTCACAATTGCCTGCATGTAAATCCAGTTCCAGGGCATAGGAGGCCAGAGGCTCTGCACTCATATGTGCAGATACACACACACACACCACACACACACACACACACACACACACACACACAATCAAAAATGATAAAAAAAAATCTGTAAGTAAGAGTAATAATTTTTTAAAAGAAAAAAAAAAGTGAAGGGGCAACCAGATGACTCATCCGGTTAAAGGCGGTTGCCACCAAGCATGACTTCTTGAGTTCAATCCCCAGGACCCATGTGATGGAAAGAGAAAATCAACGCCCACAAGTTGTCCTTTGACCTCTACAGGCCTGCCACAGACCGCTGTGATCCACACAGTACTTAAATAAATATAGAAAGTGGAGATGACTCAGATGTCAAGAGCATCTATTGCTCTTGCAGAGGACTCGAGCTGGGTTCCCAGCACCCACGTGACAGCTCATGACCATCTGTAATTCCAGTTCCAGGGGACCCAGCACCCTGTTCAGACCTTGAGGGCACCAGGCACGCACATGATGCCCAAACATACATGCAGGCAAAAACACTCATGTATACAAAATAAAATAAACAATAAATCTAAAAAGCATAAAATTTTAAATGAATAAAAATGAAAACAAAATAGATGAAGGGAGAGTCTCCAGAAGCTTTAGACTATTCAGCTCCCACCTCAGCACAACCCGCCCACTCACAGGCACCCTGACCTTGCACCAGGATGTTGTCCTTGGCCAGCCCGTCTGCCCCGTCCTTAGATGTGAGACAGAGCACATGGCTGGGGTGGGCAGGCAGCTGACACAGGGAGAACTAACTGAAGACTAACTAACTAATGAACTAACAACATTTGGCCTGCACTTCAGAGATTCCCTTCTCTCTCCAGTCAGCCTCTCTCACTCTGCCCTGGGAAGGTGGGGATTCGAAGTGAAGAACAAGTGTTAGGAACAATCGAAGCTTTCTGCTTAGAAACCGCAGCAGGGAGGGCAGACCAGGTGGCCTGAGCAGGTGATATTAGAGCTGGGTCTGTGGGAGAGGTTGAATTTCAACCTGTTCGCCGAGGGGGCGGGGCTCAGGCACAAAGAAACCTGAAGGTGCAGCCCCGCAGGTAGCTTTTCCTGACCTGGGGGGTGAGAGCTGAAGAGGCTGGAAGGGCCCAGGAGCTAATGGGAGGGCCTTGAGGGTCGATTTCAGTGGATGCTGGTTGGTCTGGTGGGCCATGGGGAGTCACAGACAGTGTCTGAGCAAAAGTGCCCCCATATTGCTTGCCTAGTTTTAAAACATATTAGAACCTACTTATCTTTTTACTTGTGTGATTTAGTTTTGCTGATGGTGCTGATGGTGCTAACGAAGACCTTACTGGGGACATGGAAAATACACAAATTTCCAAGGGCAGAGAGTTTGAGAAGGATCTTTCCAGTGGCTGAAAATGGTTAATGGAGACCTGGCGGGGGGAGGGGGGCAGGGGGGCAGGGGAGTTGCTAGGGCTGAGGCCCAAGACCCTTAGCCACCTCCATCACAGGCTGGATGTGGGCCTGGAAGATACAGAGAGATGAATACCAGGGAAGAGGAATAAACCCAATAGTCTGGATGTAGAGGCACCGGCAGTAGGCTTCCAGGCTGTGTGGTGTTAGGAAAGTCACGCAGCTGCTCTGAGCCACCCATCCTTCTACAGATAAATTGGAGAGTGAAATGGGGTGGTGCTTGCAGAGCGTTCTGCCCTGCATCTGGCACGGAGCAAATACTGGCCCTTTGAGTTTGGGAATTGATGTGTGCCAGCTTAACAGACACGGGCAGTATCTCCTGATACTTTCGGTCATCACACTGGGGTAAAAGGTGCCACCGGTATGTCATCGGTGGAGAGCAGAGATGCCGTTCAGTGTCCCACCACACACAGCACACTCCCCAGCAACAGAGACTAATGGGTCACAAGTGTCAGCAGTGCTAAGGAAAACTCTATCGCCATCACCTTCAGTCCACAAGGGCCGTGGGATGTTCAGGTAGGCAGCAGGACACATGTGAGAGTCTGAGTCACCTCACTGAGGTGAAAGTAGACCACACGGGAGTGGGTGGATGGGTCATTTGGGTGAAGGGGGAAGACGGAGCTGTGCATGGAGTCGAGTGTGGGTGACAGGCACACTCACAATGAGGACAGGCAGAGGCAGGACTGGGGGCGGAGGTTAAGGAAGGCAGTGACAGGTAACATCACATGAACGGTCTATCACAAGGACCCTGGGCCTTCACTGGGTCACAAAAGGATCCGTGGGCTGAGCCCCTCATTTTTCTCCTTCCCTCTAAAGCCTGCTGTGGCTCCCTCTTAGTTGAACCCAAGGCGAAAGCCAGCAGGTGAACACAGAGGGGTTCACACGGGTCACCTCCCACTTCACAGAATGGGGGTGGGCAAAAGAAAGGAGACAGGATGGGAGCAAGACCACAGAACTGGATGAGCCAGAAACAATCACTAGACTTAGGAGATGGTTCAGGACAGCTGTGTGGACTCCAGAAGCAGAGCACAGCAGGGGCCAGTCAGTGCTCCAGAAAATGACACCCCCTGACTCATGCGTATACAAGAAACCCCTATTATATCATAAAAAAGCAAGAAAGTGAGAGGGGAAATTGTTGGGAAGAAAGGGGTGAGAGTGAGATGGAGGGATGAATACGCTCAAAATGTAGTATATACATGTATGAAATTCAAAGAATTCATTTAAAAATAATGTTTGAGACAAGGTCTCACTGTGTAGACCTGGCTGTCCTGGAACTCACTCTGTAGACCAGACTGGCCTCAAACTCCCAGAAATCCATCTGCCTCTGCCTCCCATGGAATTAAAGGCCTGTGCTACTATCCCAGCATCATTAATTTTTTAAAAGGTCTTTTCAGGGTCTGGAGAGATGGCTCAGCAGTTAAGAGCACTCACAGTTCAGGAGGAGGATCCAGGCTCAGTTCACTGCACTCACAGTAAGCAACCCACAACCACCTGTAACTTCAGTTCCTCTTCTGACCTGACAGGCACTGTACACATATGTGCACACATACTCTACCACAAATCAACATCATTAAAGAATTTTTTATCTTAAAAATGTGAGAGGCAAGGGCAGACTGGTTTCTGTGAGTTCAAGGCCAGTGTGGTCTAGATAGTCAACTTTAAGCCAGAAGGCTACATAAAGAGACTCTCTCTCAAAAAAAAAAAAATCTTTAAAAAGTATTTTTTTTTAGGTAAAAAAAATATATGGCTCAATGGTAAAGATACTTGCTGACAAGGCTGAAGGCCTGAGTTTGATCCCCATGACCCACATTATGCTGGCTAGTGTATGTCAACTTGACATAAACTTGAGTCATCAGAGAAGAGGAATCCTCCACTGAGAAAATCCCTCTATAAGATCAGGCTGTAGTCAAGCTTGTAGGAGGTTTTCTAAAACAGTAATTCATGGGGAAGGGTGCTGCTCTGGACTGGTGGTCCTGAGTTCTATTTTAAAATAAAAAGCAGGCTGAGCAAGCCAGTAGGCAGCACCCTGCCATGACCTCTGCATCAGCTCCTGCCTCCAGGTTCCTGCCCTGCGTGAGCTTCTGTCCTGACTTCCCTTAATAATGAACAGCGATACCTAAGTGTAAGCCAAGTAAATCCTTTCCTCCCTAACTCGCTTTTGGTCATGTTGCTTCATCATATCGAAAGTAACCCTAACTAGGACACGCATGATGAAAAGAGTCACCTCCTGCAAGCTGTCCTCTAACCAACGACACACGGCCAATGGCACTCCTCTTCCAATAAAGAGATGTAACTTTAAAAATGAAGTTAAAAGGTATTTCCCAGGGCTCCCAAAGCTGAGCAAGAGTTTGCCCTCCTCAGCGGGGCGGTGGTGGCGCACGCCTTTAATCCCAGCACAGGCGGATCTCTGTGAGTTCGAGGCCAGCCTGGTCTACAGAGCTAGTTCCAGGACAGCTAGGGCTGTTACATAGAGAAACCCTGTCTCCAAACAAACAAACAAACAAAACAACAACAACAAAAAGAGTTTGCCCTCCTGTGACACAGTTGGTGGGAAGGTAAAGCAAGGGTTCCAGAAGTTGAGCACAGAATTATCATGTCACTCAGAGATTCCACTCCTAAGTACAGACCCCAAAGGATTGAAAACACATACACATGTTCACTTTGGTGCTTACAGTAGCACTATGCGTGATCAATAAAAAGATGGAAAAATTAAGTGACCCATCAAAGAAAAAAGGAAAGCAGCTCATCTGGGTGATAGAACAGTAACTGAAAGGTTTTTTGCACCCCAGTAAAACTCACTGCTGACGCAGCAATCCAAATCAGACCAAATTAGAAACAGCCCCGGTTTAATGGGTAAAGCATTCCCAGATGATTCTCTGGCCCACTAGAGAGGAGACGGGGATGAGAGACTGGAAAACCACGTGTCTGTTTTGGGAGATGCAGCTTAAATACCCTGTGGGAGTGGTCTTGAGCTCCTCTGGGAGAGGAGCTGTGTTTGGCGGGCTTTGAAGGGGCAGGTTTGGGGAAAGAGATGGGAGAGGGGAGTTGAGGTGGAGCTTCTACCAGAACATTCCAGACTCTTTGGGTATAGGGATGCCAGGGTGCCAGGGGCTGAGGCGGAGCTCCCACACAAACAATAACCGGTCATAAAAACTAATGATATGTTTTTCTTTCGGTTTTTGAAACAGTGCCTCATGTAGTCCAGGCTGGTCTTAAATGTCTGACCCTCCTGCCTCCACCTCCCAAGTTCTGGGATTATAGGCCTGTGCTGCTACATCTAGCTCCAAACTCCTTCTTTCTCTCTCTCTCTTTTTCTTACATCTATTTATTTATTTCTATGTGTGTATATATATGTCTGTGGGGGGGAAGACACAAGTGTGCATGGAGGTCAGAGGACAACCCATGGGACTTGGTTCTCTCCTTCTACTACGTGAGTCCCCGGGACCAGACTCCAGTCATCAGATTTGGTGCCACGTACCTTTACCTGCTTAAGGCTTTTTTCTTTCTAATTTTATGTTTACGGGTGTTCGGCCTGCATGTGTGTCTATATACCGTGTGTGTGCCTGGTGCCCAAGGAGTTCAGAAGGTGTCAGATTCCCCGGAACTGGAGTTAGGACCACCACGTGGGTGCTGGGAACAGAACCAGGTCCTCTGCAAGAGCAACAAATGCTCTTAACCACTGGACCAACTCTTCAGCCCTCACCATTTTGTTTTTTTAAGTCAGTGTCTCACTTTATACCCCATACTGGCCCTGAACTGATGATCCTCCTGCCTCAACCTCCCGAGTGCGGGCATTACATGCAAGACCACGCCCGATTCGGTTACTTTTGAGATTTTATCTATTTTGTATGTATATGAGTGTTTGCCTGAAGGGATGTCTGTGCACCACATGCATGCAGTGCCTGAGAAGGCCAGAAGGAGTTACAGATGGTTGTGAGCCACCATGTGGGTGCTGGGAACGGAGCCCCAGTCCTCTGCAAGAGTAACCAGTGCTCCTAACAGCTGAGCCAACTCTCCAGCCCCTCAATTTATTACTTTTTTAAAAGATTACGAGCTAGGGGAGTGGTTTGGTGGTAGATCACTTCCACGGTATGTACGAAACCCTGGGTTCCACAATAGATTCAAACAGAACACTGAAACAAAGTGAATCTGGCTTAATAGAAACACCCTGAACTGGGTGGTGGTGGTGCATGCCTTTAATCCCAGCACTCAGGAAGCAGAGACAGGTGAATCTCTGAGTTCGAGGCCAGCCTGGTCTGTAGAGTGAATTCCAGGATGGTCAGGGCTACACAGAGAAACCCTGTCTTGAAAAAGAAGAAAAAAAAGAAAAAGAAAAAGAAAAGGAAAAAGAAAAGGAAGGAAGGAAGGAAGGAAGGAAGGAAGGAAGGAAGGAAGGAAGGAAGGGAGGAAGGAAGGATG
>CABHPH010162876.1:0-61110 GCA_902168325.1 Peromyscus nudipes | reverse complement strand
CATTGGTTGTTCAGAGCTGTGCTGTTTACTTTGCACACATTTCAATCATCCTGAATTGTTAAGGCTTGTTTTATGGCCTGGCATACCTGCCCTGGAGAATGTTCTGTGTGCTTGATAAGAATCTGTATTCTGTCTTTGGCTGCATGGTCCGTTTGTCCGTAACACTGTTCACATGCTCTACTGTCTTTACTGACTTTTATCTGGATGATCTGCTGTTGAGAATGAAACACTACAGTCCTGTTTGCACATTGCTACTTGTCTCTCGTTGGCCCTGCTGCTGTTTGTCTCGTAGGTTTAGGGCATGGGGTGCAAACATGCTATTTATTTCTGCCTCAGCTTCTTGATGAACTGGTTTTTATACTCTACTATGACTTTTCTCTTGGGAAAGTTTTGTGCTTGAAGTTTATTTTGTCTGATATAAATATGACCACTGCTGTCTGCTTTTGGTTATTATGTGCATGGAATATCTTTTTTATCCCCTCTCTTCCAGTCTATCTGTGATCTGTGAGCTCAGCCTCATGGTGCACACCAGTACCCCCAAAAGTTGGGAAGTCAAGGGAGAGGGTCAGGAGTTTGAGGCAAGGCTGAGCTACACAGCAACACCCTGCCAAACAAACAAACAAACAAATAAACAAAAACAAAAGTAAACTAAGCTTCTTGTAGGTGACCTATAGTTATACATTTAAAAATCCATCCAAAGCCAGATGTGGCAGTATATATTTAAAATTCCAGTACTTGGGTGGTAGAGGCAGGAGGATCAGGAGCTGAGTCCAGTGGCGGGCTAGGTAGTGAGTTCAAAGCCACTGAGCTACACGCAACCCTGTATCAAAAGAGGGAAAATTCATTCAACCACATCACGTTTTTGGTGGAAAATTTTAATTCATTTTGCTGTAACATAATCCGTGGGTAAATACTATTGTCATTCTATTTTGTAATTCCTTTACTGCCATATTCCTCTCTTCCTGTCTTCCTCTGTGATTTGATATGTGTGTGCCTGTGTGTGGTGTGTGGTGTTTGATTCTCTTCCTTTTGAACATCTATTAAAAGACATTTTTTTTGGTTGTTGTTGTTGTTTTCAAGACAGGGTTTCTCTGTGTAGTTTTGTGCCTGTCCTGGATCTTGCTCTGTAGACCAGGCTGGCCTCGAACTCACAGAGATCCACCTGGCTCTGTCTCTGAGTGCTGGGATTAAAAGCGTGAGCCACTGCTGCCCAGCAAAAGGCATATTTTTAAATAATTTTTTTACATTTGAGTGTCTCTGTGTGCACACCCCAGTGTGTGTGTGTGTGTGTGTGTGTGTGTGTGTGTGTGTGCATATGCATGTGTGTGTACACTAATGTGCCATGGTACATGCATAGAGATCAGATGACAGTTTAGGGGAGTTAGTTCTCTTCTGCCATGTGGGATCCAGGAATTGAGCTCAGGTTGTGAGCTCAGCACCCAGCACCTTTCCTTACTGAGTTATCCCACTGGTCCCTTATAAGCAAACTTATCATTATACCAATCTGTTTTGTGCTCAAAACAGTTCAGCCTCAAATGCATGCAAAAGGTAGATTTTACTTCTTCTTGCTCTCAAATTACATGTTTTTATGGCACAGTTTGTAACTTGTGTTGTGCTTGGGAGATGGCTCAATTGGTGATGTGCTTTCCACATAAGCTTGAGGACCTGAGTTTTGATCCCCAGCACCCATATAAAAAGTCAGGTGTGGTGGTGACACAAACCTGTAATCTGGGGCTGGGAAGTGGAGACAGGAGGATGTCTGGAAGTTGCTGGCCAGTTAATCTAGCAGACTTGGTAAATTACAGGCTTGGTGAGAGACACTCCCCCATTTCAAAAATATTTAAATGAATTAGATAGAATTCGCAGCAGTTGTGATTACCCACAATGATTGAGCCAGTTAAACACCCCCCCCACCCCTAACCCCCCACTTACCCCCACCCCCACATGGATGTGGCAAGGGCTCCCTCACCCTTAGCTGAGAAGCTATTGGCAGTTAAGCGCCTGGGGCAGAATCTTTTTCTTTCAGGGGTTGTCACTGGCTGTCCATGTCCCAGGGAATGACTCCACACCCGGATGCCTAGGGGAGGTACTAATCGGACTCAGTGGGAGATTAAAGAGAAGAGGACGTAAGGGGGAAGGGGAGCGTGTGGGAGCCCCCGGACCCCACGAGTTGGTGAGATGTGGATATGATCAAAATACATTGTATACATGTATGAAATTTTCAAAGAATGGATAAAACACATTTTTTAAAAGGGAGAAAAGCCAAGGGGGTAAAAAGGCAGAGAACAATTGAGGAGGAAACTCACCTCTCTGGCTTGTGGCAAGTGTGCCCACCCACACAAGCTGTGACTTTGTAGAGTGCATCACTGGTGAATTATTGTTGCATTGTTAGTACTTTTGTCTTTCAGTTAGAAAGTTAACTATGTAAGAGTTAAAGCTGTCTCTCACAACACCATTATATTTCAGAGTATTATAAATGCCACTATATATTTATCTTTGCCAATGAACTTTGTACTTCCATGCTGTTTCACTGTGTAATCCACACTGGCCTTGAACTCCTGGCAAGCTTGCTACCTCAGTCTCCTCAGTGCTAGGATTACAGAGGTGAGCCACCACACAGCCTTCCAGACATTTCAAGTCTATCAGGGATATATGGCAGTTCCTCGGAAAATTGGGAATCAATCTACCTCAAGAACCAGCTATACAACTCCTGGGCATACACCCAAAGGATGTTCCATCCTACCACAAGGACACGTGCTTAACTATGTTCATAGCAGCGTTATTCATAACAGCCAGAAACTGGAAACAATCAAGATGTCCCTCAGCCAAAGAATGGATGAAGAAAACATGGTACATTTACACAATGGAGTGTTACTCAGCTGTTAAAAAGAAATGACATCATGAAATTTGCAGCAGATGGGTGGAACTAGAAAAAAAAAATCATCCAGAGTGAGGTAACCCAGACCCAGAAAGACAAACACGGTATGTACCAGGTCGTAAGTGGATATTGGCTGTTACATAAAGGATAATTATGCTACAATCCATAGCCCCAGATAGGCTAAGTAACAAGAAGGGCTCAAGAGAGGGATACATTGATTTTCCTGGGAAGGGGAAATAGAATAGATTTTGCAGGTGGACTGTGGGGAAGGCTAGAGGGAGAGAATACTGGGAGAGACGACTGGAATGGAGGGTTGCATTTCAGGGGTGATGTGGGAACCTAGTGTAACGGAAACTCCCTGGAATCTGTGAGAGTGACCCTATTGAACACTCATAGTAATGGAGGGTAAGGAGCCTGAACAGGCCATCTCCTGTAACCAGGCAGGGCTCCCAGCAGTGGGACTGGGACATCAACCCAGCCACAAGACCTTTGCTTGACCTACAATTGTCCTGTCTGCAAGATGTGCTGGGGTAATGGTGGCACAGAACTTGTCGGAGTGACCAGCTAATGACTGGTCCAACTTGAGGCCCATGCCACAAAATAGAGCCTGTGCCTGACACTTCCTGGATGGTCAGGGACCAGGCTGGAAAGCCCAGAGACTAGGATAGAACCAAACACGACTAGAAAAAAAAAAACAAAACAAAAAACAAACAAACAAAAAAAACAGTCTCATGCCCTACCATGGCAAGCTCAAACTAAGGAATCAGTTGGATCCACTAATCCGTGTAGGCATAGCTGCTTGATTTCCATACCAAAGTAAACTTAGATTTAAACATGGCAGAGTCAAGCTTGTCAATGCACATCTTTAATCCCAGCACTTGGGAGGCAGAGATGGAAAGATTACAGCTTTGAGGCTAGCCTATGCTACATAGTGAGACTCTGTCTCAATAAAAGCAATAAATAAATAAATAAATAAATAAATAAATAAATAAATAAATAAATACTGTAATTACTTCAATAGAAACAAAAATCTAAACATCCATCATCCCGGTATCAAGAATGTGTGTCAATATCCACTGTTGCTAAACCACCCAACCGTTCATATCCAAAACCTTTGTTTGCAGAGAAACCACCATGCAGGGTAGACCAGGTCCACGTCAAGGTCTGGGCACCAACTCCATTCTTGTTATTGTCAAATGCAATACACAGAATAACTCCACTACCCTAGTAATTGCTGTGTCCTTCCCAATTTCTTCCTCTCTTTGCTGGTGTCAAAAACTCACATTGGGCATGGATTTGAGGTTTGCCAGCCCCCAGGAGTCACAGCTCCTCTGCCCTCTGCTCAGGGCTGTCTTTGTGCGTACAGATAACATTTACAGATTTTTGTCTGATTCTAATTGACTGCTAATTGTAAATAAAACCAAGTCTGAACTGATGTAGACGAAAGCCTTTGGAATAAATTCAGTTGGAGAGAAAAGCAATACCCATACAAAATAGCTGTGACATCCCATGGCAGGATGTGACGGAGTGACCGAATGGGTACAAGAATGCCACAGATGCTCAAAGATGCAGGACTGGAGGCAGAGGGTCAGCTGTCCTCTTTCCCCTTGTCTTCATGGAAGGTAGATGAGAGCCACTCCACAGCTCCTCTGCCCCTCTCTCTACTTTTCAGTCCTGGAGAACGAACCTCGTGTTAGATTGGGACCACACGAGAAGCTGGCACTCTGTAACTGAGCTGTATCCCCAGCCCCCTTTTTATTTTTTATTCATAGAGAGGGTCCCACCCCATTATCTAGGATGGCCTTCAACTTACTTTCCTGGGTAGGTCTCAAACTAGATATCTCCCGGCCCCATCCCCCTGAAAATCTAGGATTGTAGACTTGTTCCACCAGGCCTGGCTCTACAGCTCTTTTTATAGATGGTGCTGCTGAGAACAGTTGTCTCTCAGTCCTGATTCCAAATTCCCACCAGAGAAAATGATTTGTCCAGCTCTCACCAGCTGTCTCCCTGACACAAATGAGCTGAGGTGAGCATCTGTTAGTAATGCCTGACTATAAGAGCCCATGTCTGTGGACCATACGGAAGACAGGGATGGATTTCCTGAATTTGTGGCGTGAGAGCTCACCCATCACCAGAAGTTGGTCACTTGTCAGTGATCTGATTGTCACTGAATCTTCAGAAAAGTATCACGACAAGCATAATAAATATAACCAACAGCAGAACCAAGTCCAGGAGAGTCAGAGCAGCTGTTTCACAGGGGCTCGTGGGACAGTGGCCCAGGGCCGAAGACTACAGCAGCCTGTACCTGGTCTTCTTCTTAGTGCCCCTCTCTATCACTGGGGCTTCTTTTCTTACAGCCTGGGCTCCTGTTTTCTGAGCAAGTCCATGCAGGCTAGTGTAAGGAGCAAGACCCTGTCTAGGCAATGGTCAATTTTCTATTTCTCCACCCCGGTCCTTGTGGGAGGTTTATCTTCTGAAATATGGAATTATTCAATAAGATCTACATGTCAAAATGTTAAGTTCCACTGTGGTTTTAAACAGATAGGATCTGAAGTGAATGTAGATCATGTTCTTGATCAATTCTAACAGTATACCAAAGACATACAAAAAAAGTGCTGATTTATGTAAATTATATGCGGATTCTAGGTAACAAATTAGACGGCCAACTCATCACTTTACATACTGTGCTTTAATAACCCACCATTCAATGTTGCTGCATCGGTTAGAGTAAGTGCTTTGGCCTCAGGCAAACAGAAACAACTTAATGGAACTTACATGATGAGTTGTCTCAGCAGGCTGGAGAGGAGGCTGGGCAGGTGGAGGCATTTGGCAGGCACATTTGGTGACAGGAGTTTGACCCGAGATGGAAAGGAAGAACCAGTTCCCCAAAGGTCCTCTGACCACCACAGGTGTTTAATGGCACATGTACGCGTGCACACACACAAACGCACACACCCGTACAACAATAATAAATGAAATAATTTTTAAAATCCAGGTGTAGTGGTACACATCTGTTATCCCAGCACTCATTCAGGAGAATCATGAGTTCAAGGCCAGATAGGAGTGCATACAAGATCCCATTTAAAGGTGTGTGTGTGTGGGGGGGTGGGCGTTAAGGTCCAGACTCCCACTTTCCCTCAGGGTCAGCCTGATCTGACCTACTGACTGGCTTCCCTTAGGACCCTGAGATGGCTGTCATTGTCCTAGCAACCACAGGGAGATTCCTCAGAAGAATTGCTTTTCATCACATTTCATCAATCAAAATATTTCCCCAAAGCCTTAGGCAGATGTCTTGCACTACTGGGAGAGCGCAATCACGTCCACGCTGACACTAATGGTAAGCAGGATAGGACCTAATATTAGATTTCAGGGCTAAGGCAGAGCTGGTCTCCCAGAAACATTGTCTATACCCGACACTTCAGTGTTCTGTTAGCAATAGACGGGATTAAGTAAGTGATGATGTCCACCCCAGCCCCCATGTCCAAGATGGCATTGCTGTCCTTAAAAAGAAGATGCCAGTCCCATTAAACTGAGATAGGGCCAGACTTGAAGCCCTTCACTTAGCCAGCCATCCTATTCCAGCTGTGCAGGAAGCTCAGCTGTGCTGAAATGTACAGAGATCATAAAAGCAGCAGTGACGACTGCAGACGATTAGCAAGCGCTCGTTTTTGCCAGGCCCGCGTTAACGGCCTTGCGTCTTACAGGGGATGCTGTTCCCGGGGAGGCAAGCAAGGCACAGAATTAAGAAGACGCTCACTCTGAGAGCTGTATATGTGCAATCGGGCATCTGAAAATTGACGCCTCTTAAATGTACCCCGAAGTCCTGGCTTATCTGGCCCAGCTTTCCAGATCAGTCATGACACAGGACTAACGACTCTTTCTCCAGTGCTAGGGAGAAGGCCAGAGTGCTTGCAGAGTCTCTCCCAAGGAACTGCTCTCAGCTGCCTTGTCCAGAGTCTTAGTTCCTTCTACTGGCAACCCCCATGTAAGGACTGATATATAGGGTATGAAGCCCACATATTTGAGTATCCGCTCAGATAAACTCAGAGGGGTCACCTGCCACGCTCCACACGGCTTCAGGGATTGGCCTAACTGGGGCAATGAGGGAAGGAAGGACACACATAGACACACAGACAGAAAAGCCGGGATTGGGTGGGCTGTAGTCGCTCTGATGGAGGACACAAACTGCGATGGTAGTGACGAGTAACCTCGGTGCACTTATTTTATACATCCGAATTAAGGAGGCGGGGTTATTGTGTTCAGATGGATAAGGAGGCGGGGTTATCGTGTTCAGATGGATGAGGAGGCGGGTCTAGCTAACTTCAGTAGTAGGTCTCTACAGGGAGCAGTTTCAGGCTTCAGTGGAGGAAGCTGTGGTTGATGGCTTCTGCATACTGTGAGCATTCACACTATGACCAGAGGAAGGCCTTGCAATCCCTTTGGGCCTCACCCTGGGAAGGTTTTTCCACTCCCGTGGGTCTGTGGCATTGGGGTCCATGACATGGCTGTGCCCATGTCAACAATATACATTCACTCAGAGCTTCGTCCACACTCATCTTCCATCTAGAGCAGGCCACAGTGTTGGGCGAGGACTTTCTTGTAGCTGTTATAGGTCATCTTCTTTTGCTCCATGCATTTCCTTCACTGGTAAGGAGATTCACCAATACCCTCTAGCATTCAAACTTCCATATGGAGCTCTGCTCTCTTCTGAGACCTGGTCTCACTCTGATAGCTCAAACTGACTTTGAACTCATGATCTCCTGCCTCAGCCTTCCCAGTGCCCACCACAGATCCCACTTCTTAGCAAACTTGTTCCAGCTACAGTAAGTGCAGGAATAATCCCAAAACGGAACTAAAATTGAACTAAAATTGGTGTCTCCTATGATAAAATGAAACGCCAATAGACCTGACGAGCAAGTCAGTTCAATTGTTAAGTCTGCCCTCGGGTGCCGAAGGGAGGAAAGAGCGAAAGTGAACACCCTGGAGTGAAGCAGAGCCAGCAGGAGAGATGGACAGATACTAACTACAGACTAAGGAATTAGATGACTACTTTTGGAAAAAAGTGTTCCAGAAAGACAGTGAAAATCTGTGTGCGATTAGTCGGTAATTTAAGCTAAACATAAGGTCTGAACATTATACAATGTATATGCATATTTAAAATCACACAAGATTTTCCACTCCAGGGTGTTCACTTTCACTCTTTCCTCCCTTCGGCACCCGAGGGCAGACTTAACAATTGAACTGACTTGCTCATCAGGTCTATGGGTGCTTCATTTTATCATAGGAGACAACAATTTTAGTTCCACTTTGGGATTATTCCTGCACTTACTGTAGCTGGAACAAGTTTGCTAAGAAGTGGGATCTATGATGGGCACTGGGAAGGCTGAGGCAGGAGATCATGAGTTCAAAGTCGGTTTGAGCTATCAGAGTGAGACCGGGCCTCAGAAGAGAGCAGAGCTCCATATGGAAGTTTGAATGCTAGAGTATATAATGAATGCATAAGTATGCACAATTTTAGGTGTCAATTTTTTAAGTGCTAAATGGGAATTACAGAGGTCTTTGGACACGTATTATATAATGAGAGATTACGTTTTCATGTCCTATAAGCAAGTGAGAAGAAAACACTGAGTACCAGAGCTTCACTGGAGAAACAGAAGAGCCCTACTGGAGACTAAATGCTCAGGCAAGAAGAATACATCAAATTCTGGTCTCTGTTTTGTGTCTCAGTCATTGTTTTGTTGCTGTGAGGAAACACTATGACCAAGGCAATGTTAGGGGGGAAAAAAAGAGTCTATGGGGCTACAGTTTCAGAGGGTAAGTCCATGAACATTTGGGCAGGGAGCAAGCAAGGGAGCAGGCAGGTCTGATGCTGGAGCAGTAGCTGAGAGCTTACATCCTGATCACAAGTTGGAGACAGAGAGAGAGAGAGAGAGAGAGAGAGAGAGAGAGAGAGAGAGCACGCGTGAGCGAGCTAACTGGGGATGGCATGGGTCTTTGAGACCTCAAAGCTCACCTCCAGTGACACACTTCCTCCAGGGAACCAAGGATTCAAACATGAGGGGGGTGGGGGTGTGTGGGGGGGAACCATTCTCATTCAAACAAACCACCGCATTCTGTTTTGTTTTTGAGAGAGGGTTTCATGTAGCCCAAGCTGGCTTCCAACTTGCTTTGTAGCTAGGAATGTCCTTGAACTTCTCATATTCCTGTCTCCACTTCCTGAGTGCTGGGATTACAGGCATGCACCACAACACCTGGTTTTATGTGGTGTTAGGTGTGGACTCAGAGTTTCCTGATGCTAGGCCAGCACTCTACCAGCTGAGCTGCATTCCTAGCCCTGGTCCACAGTTAACAGGGGAGACTCTTGTACTTGGGATGGGGGCATTTAAACTGGTGCTCTTGAAAATCTCAAGTCCCGGGGTTCTCCTAAAGCTGGAGAGTGAAGTGTTGCTTATTCCTTTCTGGTAAAGGTTAAAGCTTGGTCACTCCTTACCTGAAGAGAGGTAGGACTTAGGGCAAAGGCTGTGCTAGGCAGCCTCACAAACAGCCGCAATACTCACTACCTCTATAAACCTGCTTCTGTGTAGTTTCTGTTACTTTTGTTTCTAAGATGTAGCTTTTTAAATTAATATGTATGTGCTTGTTTGTGTGGAGGCTGATGACTGCAGAGGCCAGAAGAGAGTGTGAGCAGGTGGAGTGGAGTTATAGGCTGTGGGAGCCACTTGACATGGGTGCTGGGAACCCAAATAGACCAGCAGGCACTCTTTACAACTAAGCCATCTCTTCGGCCCTGTGCTTTGAACAGGGCTCACTGTAATCAACAGGGTATTTCAGAAACGACAGCTGTGAAGGCTGCAGTAGACCATAGAAGACATTTCTGTTTCCCTTGTGTTTACTTTTTCGGACTACTCTTTCTGGGGAAAGCTGCTTTCTACATTTCTGAGATAATCAAGAAGCATTGTGAAGAGACCCATAAGCAAGGAACTAAGACTTCCTGCCAATTACTAGTAAGTAACTGACACTTCCTGGCAACATTCACATCATGAACCCTCGTGCAAGGGACAGCAATGCCAATGAACACCTTGACTCCAATTTTAGAGCCTTGAGTCAGAAATTGTGAGCCAATACGTTTTTGTTTTAAGCTGATAGATTTTGATGCTAATTTGTTATACAGCAATAACTAAGTAATATCTCAGTCACAACTCCTGTATCCCATCTTGATTATGAGACATCTAACTATAATTACATTAGAACATAACCCAGTTGAGAAAGTTCTGGGCCTTCTAAAAAAATTATACTCCCCCCAAATAAACTTCTGGACCTAGCTAATAACATATGCAGCAGTATATTTGTAAGGGATAATGTACACCCCAAAAGACAGTTCTAAGATGTAACTAGGATGGATCTTGGAAGTGATAGGAACCATTAAGTACATGTGCCAGAACCTCCATGGCAAACACTAAAAGAATGGACCACAAAGATTAGAGTAGGCATACCAGAACATGTATGCTACATAAGATGAGAAAATACACCCGCTGGTTTTGCTCCACAAGAAGGACTAGAAGAGTTTCTATCTGGCGAAGTGGCAAGGAATATATACATCACTAAGAATTTCCATAGCTGCCATCCTTTTGGAGACCAGGCCAATAATAGTAGATGTGACACAGTTAAACTCGTTGACAGTAATAGTGACAGTGGGATCCTGAAAATAGAAGCAAGGTGGTCACAAGTGCCATACCCCATAGAGATAGTGAATAGAATACAAGACAATAAGGATAATATCCAGCTATATGAGCCAAGGAAGTCAAGAATGGGAATCAAACCAGAGAGAGCCTGATGAAAAGTTAGTATCTTTAGCCCAATTCTAGATCTAAACCAATGTTCTGTCCTAGAATTTACTCATTGAAAGGAAGGCAAGAAGGACCCTGTGATATCATGGTGAACATATTGTATTGACCTCAATCCTTCCCTAAAGGGATCTATGTTCATTTATACAGGTAACTGTACACAGAGAGCACAGGGAAAGGGAGAAATCTTAAGCATTTTGAGAACAGTTGGACATAGACAGCAAGTTGACCCTGAAATCTGAGGAGCCATAGCAATATTAACTTTCCCTATCCCATTCAACTGGAGAAGAGACACATGGAAGCCAATTAATAATAGAATTTGTTTGCAGTAGGTTCTCTGCTCCCTGGACTTGCCTAGTAAGCATTTTCTTGTCCATAAGTTCACTGAGTGGATATGCTTACTGGCAGAGTCCTGTACATTACCTTGGGAAAGCCTCTGAAACTGCCCCTTCCCAACCTAGCCACACTAGTAAATAAAAAACAGTGTCTGGTTCTTATGGAAAGGCAGGTCTAAGGACACAGGAGTCATGTGGGTCCCCATTACATTGCCATTTAATTCACAGGTCATTGTGAGGGGTGACTGTTGACTTTCTCAAAGTCCTGAGCACTGGACCCAATTGTAACAACTTTGTCATGTGGATAACTTTTTTTTTTTTTTTTTTTTTAAAGTCAGAGTCATGTTGTATAGCCCAATCTGGCCTTGAGTTTGTGATCTTCCAATCTCAGCCTCTCTGGTAGGGATTACAGAGATGCACAACCATGACCAGCTTCAGATGGAATGTCTTGACTAAAGCAGATTAGCATTGCCTCAGGATCAACTTTCAGCTACGGATCCAACAAATGCATTCTTTCAATCTCTATCAAAAAGGAAGATCAGAAACAACTATTTACTTAGGACAGACAACAATTACAGTTCAGGTTACACTTGAATGCTCTGTGAACCTACAGAATCAGTAGCAAAGTGCAGGAGGCCGGCCTTACTAAATTACTTGCCTTTCAGATGATAGGAGCTGAGCCCTGCACAGAGTCAACGGCTCACACTATTGTTGGTTCCTGCTTCTACCAGGGGACACAGTAAACATCTCATTTAATGACAAGGTTTGTTCCAAGGGAACAACAGAGTCAGTATTGTGATCTTATCACCAGGAAACTGTAGGATTGTGTTTTCAGAATGTGAACAGCAAAAACTATATTGGGTATGCAGATAATCTAGTTTGGTATCTCTTGATGGAAATTTGGTAAGTATATCAGTCAGAGTCTAATTTTGTGTTCACCAAGTAAACTGCCTTGTCCAGATAAAGGGAAGCTTGAACTGGTAGTTAACTAGGAAGACAGTGAGTACCTTTTGAAAGCAGTTGCTACCGAGACAGCTCTGGTTTATTCCATTCCCCCTTGTCATAAATTTCCCCAGGTAAAGAATCCTAGGGGCATCTGGAGAGTGGGTCCCAGAGCTTACAATTAGAAGCAAGTGAGCTGGCAGTGGTGGCACACGCCTTTAATGCCAGCACTACAGAGGCAGACACAGTCAGATCTCTGTGAGTTGGAGGCCAGCCTGGTCTACAGAGCTAGTTCCGGGACAGCCAGGACGACACAGAAAAACCCTGTCTCAAAAAAAAAAAAAAAAAAAAAAAGGCAAGTGAATCTGTGAAGCACCACTCAGATGTATCAGTTCTTTCAGAGTCTGAGAACACATTTCTTCCCCTGCTGTCAGCAGTGTGGCTAGGAGTTGTCAAATGAACCCCTCTCCTAGACCATCCTCTGCTGAAGAGATTCTTTACCCAAGATCACATATCCCTTCCACGGACAGCCTATGCTCAATGACCGACCAATGTGAGGATGTAGACTGCCTCTGTCTCAAACAGGCTCTGAAAGGCTGTTTGCAACTGCAGTCACTGTGGGATTAATGAGTTCTTTCTTACAACTATATCATGGATGGTATTCTCCCTCAGCTCACAAATGCTATCTTAGCTTTCCAAGAGGACAAGTCCCAAGACTACACACACACACACACACACACACACACACACACACACACACAGTTTACAGAAGCAACTCAAGTCCTATGAGGCTTAACAAACATGCACACACCTTTGTTCTGGAGCCTATGCACTTAACTAAAACACACTGATTCTGTGCTAGAATTAGTCAAGTTTCCCTTGATGAGATCCTGGATTCAGCCAGCTCGGCACACACTTACAGAATGTACCTTTTTTTGAGTGTTCCCTGGAAACTACCAGGAGGTTTCAGAGCGAGAAAGGGAAGATCTGTTCACCAGCTTCCCTTTCCACACTCCATTTCACACCGTGGGTCCCAGGGACTAGTAAGAGCTTGCACCCAAGCTTGTGACACTGCATGAGGAACAGCCCTCAGGCCCAGCGCTCCCAGATCTGCATTGGAATGGTTCAAATGCACAGTGACCCTGGTTTTATGAACCCAGTTGGCTAATGAGTGATCTTTGGCCAGGGACTTACATAAGCTATAGGGATCAAGTTTGTATCATGTCTCACTTCCCTCCTAGAGGAAGGTCAGCTCACCTGGTCTCCCAAAGGCTGTGCAGTGCCAGCCCCAGAAACGGGAAATGTTCAGTGTGGATGTCACTTAAGCGACCTCCACTAGGACAGAGAGACAGATCACAGTCAGCTGCTGAAGGTCAGCTTGAAGCCGTCATCTCCTTTAATACCTTTGTTCTCTAGTTTCATCCTCTGAACAGTTTCTTAGTGCCAAGACTCCCACCAACTTCTGTACACATAACATTAAGTAACACAGGGCAATGGGTGTTTAGTCACTTTCCGTAAGAACTTCCCCTGAACAACTTCCACATATAATGTACCTGGCTGGCAACCCCCCTTTCTACTGCAAGTGCAGCGTGTGTTCTGAGGAACGCTCACGGCCCTCCACTGGGGACTTCCTGGGGTGATGGGAAGAAACTCTAGGTACTACTGTCCCAGCTCTGACACACAGGCCCAGTGTTGCAGGGACTTACCTCCCTCCCATGGCTCCCACCAATGGTTTTCTGCTGCAGAATGTCTGTCTTCTTCCTGTGACTCACTTGGCAAGTTTCAGTATTGTCTTTGTCCTTCCTTGTCACTTCCTGCTCTTCTCCCCATGGCAGGTGCTCCCTGGACCATCTTTGATAAGCACTCCTCCCTGCATCCTCCCTAAAGTACCATCTGGGAGGACCCCATTCCACCTAGGTCATTCCTGAAGCTGTGACTCAGTGCCTTCGCACAGACATTGGACAGTAGTCACCAGCCCTCGGTGCCATCTGACCCCACTATGGGGTCAGAATACTGGAATGTGATCCCAGGAAAGTCCCTTATCTTCTCCAGCTCCACTGTTCTCATTGTAAAGATAACGGTGCCTAGGCAATGCTCCTTCTGAGAGCTGAGGAGGTCAAGTGGAACCGACCTTTATGATTGAAAGAGCAGCCTGAACATCAGCTATCCTTACTGCAGCACACAGGTCCTCTCCAGCATGCTCTCTGGCTATGACTTTGCCTTCTTTTCTCCCTGGGTCATATTCAGTGCTACTAAGACTACAAGCTAATATTAGATACCAAGTTAAAAATAAATATATGAAAACCACTGGCCTATCAGAATTAGGGTGAAATCCTAAACATATTACCTCTACTGTGAGCATTGTGCCACAGAGTGAATCTGAGACATCCTCCTTAGAGAAGCATCTGAAGGGCATGAGAAGCCATGCACTATCTCTTCAATGGAAACCTAGCCCTGCAAACCTATGCTGAGTGGAACCGGAGTGTCAAAGCACATCATTCCTCTCAGCATGGGCCAACATTGCTGAAGACAAGTGGACTCTAGAACACCTTTGGCTTCCCACCCCTCAAAGCCGCTACCTTTAAACAAGCAGCTTTTAACAAAATCTCCCTGAGATCCTGTCTCCGGCACGGTCCTGTAGTTCCTCTTCAATGTCTGATGCAACTTAGTGTTTTCCACTGCTTTCTAGTGCGCAGAGTTCCCTAGAAGACAGAAATGAAAGTGATGATTAAGAAGATTGCACTCCAATTTCAAATGTTTGACCTAAACATTGATCCTCCCGCCTACTCCCTCATTCCTGCCCCGTTGCCCTCCAAGGGGGGAAATTACATTTTTAACACAGCGTATAACTTCCGGTTTGCACTGTTAGGTGTAGGTTTGCAAACTTTAGACACAAATTTAGTCTGCTTCATTGGAACTACATGAAGCAGAACTTAGATAAATCATACTTTTCTCCATCTTCTGAAAACATAGGAAGGCTTAAATACTAGGAGTATACCAATTCCTGTTAATGTCACTTAGAAATAATTTAGCATATATCCATCTCATCTGGGTTGACCCATTTTCTATGTCCAATCTTGCCTCCAGGTTAAATTATTCCAAGCATCATGTCGGGATGGAGATAAGCATCAGGAGGATTTAAAACAGCAGCAGGGGAAAATAAGGATGATACGGAGTCTTTTGTCAGGCCTTGGGCTCACAGTTCCCTCCGAAATAAGATTAGATTTCTCAGTTGAGCTTTCTTATTTTTTTTTTGTTTTTGGTAAATGACTCAAACTTGAATAATATAGACAGTACTTTGACAGACTCAAAATAAAATGGCTACATGGAATATTAAATGCAGGTATTTTCCATGGCAGTCTGATGAAGATCTGATCACTTTGAAACCAAGGTCTGCTAGAATCTGGCAGATAATTCAACAGGTAAATTTGCCATGGGGCTTTTTTTCTAACAATATATCATGAAATCTGCCAACGCAGCAGAAGTTAGAATATCAGACAACTCAAATTATCCCTGAAGGGTCTTTTGCATGGACAACAGGAACCTTTGATATATTTGAGAGCATCATGTAGGAGCTCTCTACTTCCTTAATGTATTTATTGAAAGCCAAGCTTTATAATCATGAAACTAAGCACAACACTCCCACATCAGAAGTTTGCAGACTGCTCATTAGCTTATTGTGTTAATATGAATCAGGCTAATGAGATACTGATGTGGAGAGTGGCATGGGCCTCCAGGCAAGAGGTGCCTTATCAAGTCTAAAGTATAAGCAGGAACTAGACAAGAAAAGGGAAGGAAAAGAATCTGGCAAGGAAGGCAAGTGAGCAAGCATCAGGACGAACAAGACAGCAGCCCGGACACAGCCAGCAGGCAGTTTTCATCTACCGTGTTCACAATGTCACTGCATTCCCCTATGGCCCTGGATTCTGAAGAGGCTGGCTCTTGGGGACCCGTGGCCTGTGAAGTCCACTTCTATCAGTCACTGTTACAGAACTCCATCCCAGGCTTCACTGCCTCCGTGTCTCTCCATCACCACTGAGAGCTCCCAGAGGAACTCCAGGGTCTGAGGTGAGCTGAGGAAGGAGGTCTCTCAACCCCTTCAGGATGACCTGCTGTCATGGAGAGATTCTGAGAGGTGCTTAACTTCTCCTGAAACTTTCAAAACCACAGCCCTTGTGCTCTATCTCTTTCCTAGTGTGTTCCCTCGAAACCAAATCATTTGGGATCTGACTGTGTGGGGTACTGGGGTGGAGGTAGACTCTGTTAAAGCAATCTAGAAAATCACCCCATGTTCTCAGAATCCCCACCCTTTCAAAAGCTTCCAGTTTGTAGTGCAGCCAAGCTCTTTCTCCCTCAGGTATGTTCTCTTCAGGCAGCTGTTTCCTCCACCACCTTTGACTTCTGGCTGTTTTCCTGCAAGGTTACCAGAGGCATCATGTGCCTTCTTCCTGACATGGATATGGAGGAGGCCCTGCTACTTCATTTCTTCTTACTGTCAGCACAAGTGAATGGTCCTTCAACACTCACACTGCTAAGAGCAGGTGCTGGTAGAGAGCAAAACAGAGCAGTGTAAGGATGCTAGTTCATTACAATTCTGTAGCAATTACATGTGTTATACTGTGAATATGGATTGCTTATTCCAGAAGTATAATTTTTAAGAGCTAAGAGTCAGTGGTAAAGCATTTGCTTAGCTTGTGCACAGGCCTGAGTTAGAACCTCTCACCAAAAGAAATAAATACCTAGTGGGTGTAATACTAATAATCATTATCCATATCAGCTGCTGCTCATTTGCCCCTTTCCACTACTACTCATGGTAACAAGAAGAGTTTTCAGAAAGGGCAACTCACAAGGAAAATGAAATTTGGTGTTGGTCAAATGGAACAAATTTTCAATGCTAGTAAGGAAATTCTGGGCTCCGACATATAGCATGATGACCACATTGATAAGGAGGGAGCAAATACCACTTGCTGAGAGAGAGGATCTTTCAGTGCATGTATACATGCTCGCACATGATAACTGTGTAAGGTGATGGCTGAATTAACTCACTTTTGCTAATCATTTTACAGTGTATGTGTACATTAGATTTTCACACTGCATGCCTCAAATGCACATAATTTCTATTTATAAAGCTGGAAAATATACTTGAGGGCTTTTAACACCTAACCTCTGTTTCCAGTCTGCTGGAAAAACTTCCTTTTCCATGGGCCACCTGTGGTCACTGTAACAGAAAACAAGAGCTGAGTCAGAGATCCAAGCTCTCCTCTACTTGCCAACTGACTCATACTGAACAAACCACTTTAGGTTACTCAGAAATGTCACTGGGCCAAGTACTATTGGATGTGAAAGATTTTAAAACATCTCAAGTCAGAGATGCACTTAGTCCAAAAAATATGGTACACAAGTGATCATCTACTGCTATGCAGAATGACAAGCTCTGTAGAGTAAGTGACCACCACCCTAGTTTCTAGAGCACCACCAGGAGAGTTTGTTTTTTGGTAAAACTTGGCAGTGGTTAAATTAACCTCGGAGGGCAGCACCCCTATCTTAGTGGGGTGCTGGCACTCTCTCTCTACCATCAGCTGAGGGGAATCCTAAGGCTCTGAAGGGTTCCCTTGTTCTTACAGATGTTCCCTCTGGGATCTACACTGTGGGTCCTTCTACTTCTTTGGCAATAGCTTGTCTTCTTTAAATCCAAGGTATGAAACATACCCCAGGTTCCTGTAGTTCATCCCACAACTATGTTTAATCAGTTCAGAGAAATCTCAGGGAAGCATGTGCATCATTTCTATGACTTCAAAATACCATATGTAATCTCTCTAGACCACAGTTTCCTTATCAGAAAAATTAGACCTCAAATTCTAGGTCATATCAACTTGGCAAAAGTGCTAAGAGATTCCTCACTACTTCCTGTCTTCCTGTTCTTTCTGGTTAGTTCCACAAACTTCCAATCTAGACCCATGTTGAAATCTGTATCATTTTCAGCTCCTTACATGGATACTGTCCATTCCAATCTGACCCACATGGCCAGGCAAGACCCACCTCCTCACAGCTACTGCTGGTAAATTCTTGCTTAATGAAAAGACAAAATAAAGAATGTGTGGCTGAATAGATTAGTTTTTTAATTCCTTCAGAAAATATTAATTGATCTCTATTCTCTTTAAGAGATTGTTGTTCATTAAGAGCCTAATCTACTATTAGGTAGAGCTAGAAGGTGCCAAGGAGGTTTCTATGAAGTAATGAGGTTTTATGGTGCACAAAGGAAGAATGGGAGGTAACAGGAGAAGAGAAGCCAAGAGAACTGGTCCAATGTCCTGCAGTGGGAGAGAGGGAAGGTGTGAATGATTGAGTGAATGAATAAATGAATATATGAATGAATAAATGCATGATGAATGAATGAGCGTACAGAATCATCAATGAATGGCAACCTCACCACATTCTGCCTCTCACTGAGGGTCTTTGTCTCACTGAGGGCACATTACCATTGGCAACCCCTCACAGATGCATGTCTCATCTATTGTCTGTATGAATGGTGAAACTCCTTCTTGTGGCCTTTTTGAGTTTGTTGTTTTGTTTGTTCATTTGTGCTGTGGATATTACTCTGTGTGCTGTGAATGTGTTGCTCTGATTGGTTAATAAATAAAGTGCTGATTGGCTAGTAGCCAGGCAGGAAGTATAGGCAGGACAAAGAGAGAGGAGAATTCTGGGAACAGGAAGTCTGAGTCAGGAGTTGCCAGCCAGACACAGAGGAAGCAAGATGTGAAGGCAGAACTGGGAAAATGTACCAAGCCATGTGGCTAAACATAAATAAGAATTATGGGTTAATTTAAGATGTAAGATCTAGCTAGCAAAGAGCCTGAGCCATTAGGCCATACAGTTTTAATTAATATAAGCCTCTGTGTGTTCATTTGGGTCTGAGCGGCTGCAGGCCTGGGCGGGACTGGAGAAAATGCCAGTTACACATTTGTTTGTTTGATGCCCTCGTTTTCAAACAAGGCCAGGATCCTGCAGAACCTTGAAAGCATGTGGAGCTGTTTGCAAGTTTGTAGAGTCTGGAATTCCTGCTCACCTTAACTATAGGCAGGTGGCTGTCCAGGGCTTGCACCCTTTTTTTTTTTCTGGAAGAATGCAACCTTTTTTTTAAATTTTATTTTTTAATTACACTCATGATATTAATTACATTTGTGGTATTCACTGATTACATTCACAGTATTCATTCAATAATTATATTTATGATATTCATTAATTACATTAATTGTATTGATTTATTACATTCATGATATTTTGTCCTGATACTACTGTCCATTTGTGGGGGTTTTCCATCACACAAAACAGAGATTCTGTACCTAGGAAATCATTGTTCTATATTTCTTTCTTCTCTGTCTTGAGATAACGTCTAATTTTTCTGTCTCTATGAATTTATTTTTTTATTTTTTGGTTTTTTTATTTGGTTTTTAGAGACAGGGTTTCTCTGTGTAGCTTTGCACCTCTCCTGGAACTCACTCTGTAGCCCAGGCTGGCCTTGAACTCACAGAGATCCACCTGCCTCTGCCTCTTGAGTGCTGGGATTAAAGGCGTGTGCCACCAATGCCCGGCGAATTTGTATATCCTATATATTTCATGTAATACAATTCTATAGTATTTGTCTTATTTATTTATTTATTTATTTATTTATTTATTTATTTATTTATCTATTATCAGCTTGATACAGTACAAATTCTTTTTTTTAAAAAAAGAATGCGGGCCGGGCGGTGGTGGCGCACGCCTTTAATCCCAGCACTCGGGAGGCAGAGCCAGGCGGATCTCTGTGAGTTCGAGGCCAGCCTGGACTACCAAGTGAGTTCCAGGAAAGGCACAAAGCTACACAGAGAAACCCTGTCTCGAAAAACCAAAAAAAAAAAAATAAATAAATAAATAAATAAAAAATAAAAAAAGAATGCAACCTTTTTAATCTAATTGTGGAAAGCCCCGAACCACACCCGCTCCAGGGGCTAGAGACCTAGATAACGTTAGTCAGTAGTGATATCCACAGGGTTTTTTTCCTCCTCCTCCTCTTCTCAGAATTGGCTATCCTCCTTCCTCAGATTCCTGGGTGCAGGGATCGATTCCAAGCAAGCAACCTATGTCTAACTGATCCTGTGGGATTTCTGTAAACGTGTGCCTGGTTCCTGAGGCTTTGGTGAGGTATCTCAGACTTCTAAACGCCAAGGAGCTTTTCCTCTGGCTTTTCACAAATTTACCCCAAGGTTCTAATTACTAGCTTCTATTTTAGCCCTCTCCATTCTCAGCATAAAGAAGCTAAGGGGGTCGGGCGGTGGTGGCACACACCTTTAATCCCAGCACTCAAGAGGCAGAGGCAGGCGGATCTCTGTGAGTTCAAGGCCAGCCTGGTCAACAGAGTGAGTTCCAGGACATCCAAGGCTACACAGAGAAACCCTGTCTTGAAAAAAAAAAAAAAAGACACTAAAGGGTTTTGTTGTTAGTTATGTTTGGTTTTGTTTTTCCCCCTTTTTTTTGTGGGTTTTGCAATAGAATCTAATAAATATAATATAGAATTTAATTGTTTTTTATTAAGTGAAAATCCTGAAGGGAGATAAATTTATCAAGAAGAAAGAAAAACTTTAGTCATTTCTGAGAAGGGGATGGAGAAAAAACCCTGTGGATATCACTACTGACTAATTTTATCTATTTTTGAAGGCCCTGGAGGGGGTGGTTCAGGGATTTCCACAAATTAGATTATAAGGTGGCATTCCTCTGAAGAAAAGATTGAAAGTCTCTGGACACCAACCTGCCTATAGTTAAGATGAGCAGGAATTCCAGACTCCACAGAGCAAATTTACAAATGGCTCCACATGCTTTCAGGGTTCTGCAGGCTCGTGGACTGTGGGATCCCACAGAGGTTTCCTAGTGAGATTTGAGCTTGCTTTACCCAGCAGAGCTGCACAAGGGGATGGACTGACCACGTGCTTGGTCACCAGGTGTCTGGGATGGTCTGCAGTTGGCTATGCTGGGGGGGGGTGGGCTTTTGCTCTACCCCTTGGCATTCCTTTGAAGAGACAGAAGGGGCCAGTGGATAAGGATCCAGGCCATCCCGAGGGGATCCTGTGTTTCTATCTGTCTCTCTCCCCTCTATATTTCTATCTAAATCTCTTATCCCTCACTCCTCAAGAGTACCCTGGGGGAAAAGGTGAGGGCAGGTCTCCCACAGTGGACCACGGACCACAATGGCTTTTCAGCATCTACTTCTCCTGTTAGGCCCATCACTATGAACTCCATTCACACCTGGCTTTGAACAAGAGAGCTGGCAGTTCTGCAGACCCAGATGCCCATGGGTCAGCTAGCCTGGTATCTGCAGCAGCAAACAACAAAAAAACGAGACCCTGCCTCAAACAAGATGATGGCAAGATACGCCGAAGGTTGTCCTCTGACCTCCAAGGAGCATCACAGCACACTCATGGTCACATTTACACACAGGAATAAACTCTCTGTCTCCGTCATTCCCTCCCCACTCCTTTCTCTCTCTCTCTCTCTCTCTCTCTCTCTCTCTCTCTCTCTCTCAGGCAAACACAACTGTAGTATGGCTAATCAGGAGTAAATCGCATTTTCATGTAAATTAGTAAATGATAATGTTGATTAGTAAGCGATGAGTAGATAAATTAGGAGATGATGTTGTAGTATTTGCATTTGTAATACAATAATAGAATTTCACAACCATCTGGTCTAAATTACACTATAGATAAGTAAAACATTGACAATGAATTTTTTAAATGCCATTGATACAAACAAAAACTGACTTGACCATTTACAAAGTTACTAATAATGCAGAATTCGCTTCTGGGAATCAGGGGCAGATTCTGAGGAACTGCCATGAAAACTCCACAGTCGACCCACACTGCTTCAGGCTCAGAAGGGTCAGTCTACTCATACCTGAAAATGGTTCTTTTAGCAGATGCTTTCTAATACACTCATGGCCATGATATGAATAGAAGTAATTTTACAAAAACACTTTTTTTTTTTTTTTGGTTTTTCGAGACAGGGTTTCTCTGTGTAGCTTTGCCCCTTTCCTGGAGCTCACTTGGTAGCCCAGGCTGGCCTCGAACTCACAGAGATCCGCCTGCCTCTGCCTCCCGAGTGCTGGGATTAAAGGCGTGTGCCACCAATGCCCGGCACAAAAACACTTTTTAAAAAACAGAAAAGCTGAAAGAGAAAATTATCTCTAAGCTGTATAAGGACGTTTTAGAACTTAATGGATGGCTCCTGGATACTCTTCTACCTAGTGAGTAAGCAAGAAATACATGTAAAGTATGTTTCTTTTTTCTTTTTCTTTTTCTTTCTTTCTTTCTTTCTTTCTTTCTTTCTTTCTTTTTTTTTTTTTTTTTTTGGTTTTTCGAGACAGGGTTTCTCTGTGTAGCTTTGCACCTTTCTTGGATCTCGCTCTGTAGCCCAGGCTGGCCTCAAACTCACAAAGATCTGCCTGCATCTGCCTCCCGAGTGCTGGGATTAAAGGCATGCGCCACCACCACCCGGCATAAAGTATGTTTCTTAGTCTATCCTAGAGTTGAAAGAAATATAAATGATCTTTTCAAACTATCTTGTAAATCAGATTAACATAAGATGATTTGATGAATTCAAACTATCATCCTGTTAGTTCAGGACACCCATATTTTCAAGCAGAGTCTAAGAAGTTTGGTTTTTTGTTTGTTTGTTTGTTTGTTTGTTTTGTTTTTTCTTTTAATGACCCATAGATGCTTTACTGAAGCATAAGGAATTACCTTCTGGTTCCCATCCAGAACTTGGAAGATGGTTTGATCTGAAGGCCGAGCTGTAGAGAGGAATTAATGTTAGACCAACCTCTCAGGTCTGTGTGGTTTCGCCTATGTGTCCTACAGTGTTTGTAAGCAGGGCAAGATGGGAAGGAACGAAACCTCACTGTGAATTGAGAAGCATTTATGTATTTTTTAAAAGAGAGCTTTTGGGAATTCAGAATGTGATCACATCCACAAAAGCTCAATAACCACTAGGGGAAGGCCTGAGGCAGGGGGATCTCCAGTTTGAGGCCCTTTTTGTTGTTTTATTTTTTATTTGAGACAGGATCTCATTATGCAGCCCTGGCTGACATGAAACTCACTATGTAGACCAAGCTAACCTCAAACTCAGCCTCTCAGAGTGCTGGGATTAAAGATATGCTCTACACCATCCTTCTTGAGACCCAATCTTATAAAAAAGGAGGAAGAGGAAGAAAAGAAAAAAAAAAACAAACCTCACTTTACTTCTAGGCTAAAAAACAAAATTGAGTATCTCTCTTGAGAAGGTCATATTTTAAAAGACAGAAGTTGGGGTCTGGAGAAATGGCTCAGCACTTAAGAGCACACACTGCTACTCCAGAGGACCCAAGTTGGGTTCCCAGCACTCACAGCTCACAATCACCTGTAACTCCAGCCCCAGGGGATCGATGGCCTCTGGGCTCCTCCAGCTCCTCCTGCACGCAAGTCCACATACCCACATGCAGGCACACAAGTAACGAAAAATAAAACAAATCTGAAACAGAAGTTGAAAGGGAGAAAAGAGAGTTGCCATCCTGGTATGCAGGGCAGCCTGAAGGTGTCGAGGGCCAATGAAACTTCCCTCCGCCCAGAATGTTGAGTCCTAAGCCAAATGTGAGAGATAAGACAGTGCAGAGCCTCAAAATGACTCAGAACTCGTAAACCTCAGATAACTTAGTAAGGTAGATTAACCTTACCAGACCAGACTGTCTTTTGTTCGTTTGTTTGCTTGGGGCTTTCTGTAAAGATCCACTAATTCTTGTGTTGTTTTATCACCAGCACTGCGGCTGCACCGGAATCTACTGCTGCTGCAGCTATTGACTGCGACTCCATAATCACTGCCCTGCTGCTACTTCTGCATCCTGCTGGAACTGCCTCTTGCCACTGCTGACAAGTGTTGTTTTCAACTAAATCTCTATAGTTCTGTTTACCAATAAAGACTCAGGAGTCAGATGCTGGGGTGAAAACCTGCTAGCTCAGAGGGGCCCCAAGAAGCAACCGGCTGACCTTTCTCTTTAGCCAGTGACCAGCAAGAGAGTGTCCTTCTGCTGTCCCAAACAAAAAAAGACTGCCACACTCAAAAGTCCCTCTGTACTGTTTCCTGTGCGTGTCTCTCTCTCTCTCTTCCAGACTCCCTCTGACTCTATGACTACTTTCTATCATCTAGTTGCTGGCTACGACTACTCCTGATCCAAAGTTAATCTTATTTAATTAATGCAGTCTTGGGGTTCACAGTGTGGTCTAATACCCTGCAACATTCTTGGTGTTTGTCCAGAATTAGAGGAGAAGTCCAAATAGATGATTGGAAGCCCTGAACTATTAGATGAGCTGGGAGACAAACGAACAGCAGTTCAAGCTTTTAGGGCTCCCTGCTCCATCATATGGAGCTTTTCTTCTCCCTCCTCTGCAGAAGGGAGGAGGCCTATTCTTTGAAGGAACTCTTTACTTATTGGAGGTCAACTGGCATAGTGACTAGTTTGAGAACAGTGTGACAAGTCAAGGCATTTGACAGCTACAAAATGCCAAGGCCTCAGCTCCTGATTCCCCAGTCTACTCCACTGGGCTTCCCCAAAACTGACAATTTCGGCATGAGATAAGAAACATTTCTTTCTGGGGAATCAGATTAACCCAAGGGAAAAGAAAGATCAAAGAATACAAATTCCCCTAGCTTGCTTTACCTTTTAACTCAAAGCGAACAAGACTGGCTGAGGATGTATGGCAGTGGTCGAGTACTTGCTTACCATGCACAAGTCCTGGGTTTGATCCCCTAGCATTGAGGTGGAGGGAACAGACAAAAATGCCCCATCTACTAGTTCAGGGCTTCCAATCACCCATTTAGACTTTTCTTCTAATTTTGGGCAAACACCAAGAATTAGTAGATCTCTACAGAAAGCCTCAAACAAACAAGCACACAACAAAATAGGTAAGTAAAGCTTGGAAGGAACAAATACATAGTGACCAGAACTGAAAAAAAAAAAAGAGAGAGTGAAGTCTATGCCTTTGAATAAGGCGTATAAGCAGCAACATGTGAGCTGTATAAAAAGAGAGGGTAGAGATCGAGAAAGACTGGTAATAATGAAAAGCTATTGCAGAAAGAGGAGCAAAACAATGACAAGGAAAAGCTGGAGAAATTAGAAGGTTATGTGTAGGAATTCCACTATTTCCAACCAAAGTTTCAGGAGGTGGTAACAGAAAAACAAAGGGCTGGGATCACCAGTAGGATGATGCCAGGTGGCCTCTCAGGAGTGACAGGTGAGTCGAGGTGTCCTGAAGGGGCCACTGGGGATACGGAACAATGGATGAAAAGAGATGCTGGCCCCAAACATGTCGTGATGAAATTTCGGCACACGGGACAATAGGAGTGTCTTTTTACCGCCACAATTAGAGAATTCTCTATCAAGACAAGAGAGTAAGCGAAAGAGGAAGAGGAATGAACTTGGGAGGAAAACTGAGGGACTCCTCAGCCCGAGGAGTGCTCCCCTGAGAGCATAAAGGGCAGAGTGGAGGCAAGAGCAGTTACTGAAGAGGGAGGGAAGATGGGGATGACACTACCTAATGTCAGCTGACCACACCTTAGGAAGTGTATTAGAAGGTAGACAAAGAAAGCGAGGCTAATGGGGTGGGGAGGGCAATAATGCCAGGGCATGAGGAGAAGAAATAACCAGAGTCCAAAATATTCAGCTGGAAATTGTGTTGCGTAGACAAGGTGCATCACATAGTTTATGCAATACGAAAGTATCGGAGAGGCCAGGGCATGGGGATGCAGAGGATGGTGTAAGAGAGTTGCATGTTCATCAATTGTAACAGGATATAATCCAGGCATACTTAGAAATATATGTATTTCTAAATATCTATGTACTAAATATATATAATAAATATATAATATAGATTTCTAAATATGTTAGAAATATATAAATATATTTTTTAATCTGTCTGTCCGTCTATATGTCTGTCTATCTATCTATGCACCAAAGAAGTGGCCAAAAGATTCAAAAGTAATTGCCTCTAAGGAAAGAAAATGCAAGTGTGAGACATAATACAGTGACACTGTATTTTATTGTAAATTTACACTATTGCTTAACTTTTTTCTTTAAGGTTTTGTTTTAAACAGGGTCTTTCTATGTAGCCTGATTGGCCTGGAACTCACTGTGTAGACAAGGCTGGCTTAGAACTTACAAATCTACCTGCTCCTGCCTCTGCCCCTGCCCTCTCAAGTGCTGGGATTAAAGGCATGTTCCACCACACCTGGTAGTATTTTTTTTTTTTTTAGACAGGGGTTTCTCTGTTGTTTTGGTTCCTGTCCTGGATCTTGCTCTGTAGACCAGGCTGGCCTCGAACTCACAGAGATCTGCCTGGCTCTGCCTCCCGAGTGCTGGGATTAAAGGCGTGCGCCACCACCGCCTGGCCTGTATTTAACTTTTAAATAATGTGCATGCATACCTTTGATAAAACAATTGATTTCTTTAAAAATATGTTTTATTTGTTTGTTTGTTTGTTTTCCATGTGCATTGGTGTATTGCCTGCATGTGTGCCTGTGTGAAGCTGTCAGACTCCCTGGAACTGGAGTTATAGACAGTTATGAGCTGCCATGTGGGTGCTGGGAACTGAACCACAGTTCTCTGGAAGGGCAGCCAGTGCTCTTAACTACTCTCTAGTCCTAAAAATGTGTTTTTTTCAAACTGAAAAACTAAAACAAATATAAATAAGTTCGGTTCCTCACAAACTCAGTGTGTCAAAATGGTCATAAACTATTCACTCCTCCAGCTGAGGGCTGTTCCTTCCCTCCCTCTGAGCATCTAGCATAGAGTAGGCAAACCATCAATATTTCTTGCTTAGATGATTGCCTCATCCATTACTTAATCTGTCAAAATCATTAATAGGTTTCCGGGACGGGATGGGAGATGGTTTAGTGGGCTCTTGCCTTGTAAGCATGAGGACTTGTGTTCAGACACCCAGAACCCACTTGAAGCCAGACATGGTAGCATGCATCTGTAATCCCAGCACACCTTGTAGTAGATGAGAGATGGAGACAGGTGCGTTCCTAGGAGGTTGGTATATACAGCAGGAAAAAAATCAAGAGACCCTATTCCAACAAGGAAGGCAAAGACGGACATCTAAAGTCATCCTCACCTCTGTATGCATGTGTGTGCCTACACACACACACACACACACACACACACACACACACACACACACACACACTTAATGAGTTTCTTGAGCTGTATTAACAGAAAAAAAAAAAGGTATAAGGCTGCTGCTCACTGGTAGAGCACTTGCCTTGCATTTAAAGGTCCTAGGTTCCATCCTATGAAAGCAAGAGAAAGACCTAGAAAAAAATTCAAAGCTACTACTGAATGTTGGTTTTGTTCTAAGTGCAAAGCATGTATCCCATTGTTTAATCTTCACAAGTCTATGAAGGATATTCTAGATTGTGCCCATTTTATAGACAAGGAAACTAAAGGACAGTGAGTTTATATCATTCACTAAAAACTAAGAAGCATCAAAGCTGGATCTAAACCCAGACTCTGGAATCCTCTGCTCAGACATCAATGGTAAGATTCTGTTCTCTTCTGGGCACCCTGCCCCCACATTTCAAAAGTAGAAGGAATGCAGCCTTAAGAAACTGAATAGCCAGCCTGGGCTACCAAGTGAGCTCCAGAAAAGGCGCAAAGCTACACAGAGAAACCCTGTCTTGAAAAACCAAAAAAAAAAAAAAAAAAAAAGAAAAAAGAAACTGAATAGGCCAAGAGAAGACCAAAAGCCACGAATGTGGATAATTTTCAGTGGCACTAGTCTAATCTGACAAGGAAGGATTGGATTTGTTCTTTATATCTTAAGTATGACAATTCTGATTAACCTGAGATTAGTTGGAAAGGCATGTCAGTTAAGAAGGAACTTTCCATGTGATTTGCATTTACTATCAGGACACACTTGAGACAGACTAGCTTTATTTGGGGGGTGTGTGTGTGTGTGTGTGTGTGTGTGTGTGTGTGTGTGTGTGTGTGTTTTGAAGCAGGATCTCACTATGTAGACTAGGCTGGCCTCAAACTCACAACTGAACACCTGCCTCAGCCTCATAAGTACTGGATTAAAGGGATGTACCACTAAACCTTACCTCAGACTAAAATGGCCCATAGTTTTGGAAGTCCAAGAACATGATGTTGCAGCAGCTCAGCTCTGGTATGAACCCTCTTGGCTTTATCACATTATGGGGGACCACTTGTGGGCAGAGGTGATTATATATATATATAAAAAATGAAGTCAGAGAGGACAGGATCTCACAGTCCTTCCCTAGAGCACATCTCCAGTGCCCGGAGGCTTTGCCACTGGGCACTGTTTCTTAAAGATCCACCTCTCAGTAACCCACTGAGGACCAACCATTTCCTGCATGGGCATTTGGAGGGACCCACAGCACTGGAAGCAGCCCTGGGATCTCAATGCTGCATGAGCACACCCCCCAGGGTGACTGCATTTCTTCATTGCACTCTCCTAAAAAGTCTTTCTAAACATCCCAGAGACAAGGAACACGGCAGAGGTGGCGCTGCCTTTTAAAGTCAATGGTACACATGCACACAGTTGGAAGAGTTTAACAGTTATAGAAGAGTCTTTAAGAACAGAAATCCCTCCCTGGAGGGATAATTTTTTTTAAATTAACTTATTTAGGAAGATTCACTTCTGTATTTCAAAATATCATTATACTGCTTTCTTGATTTTTGAGCACCAGGCATAACCAACAATGTTAGGTAAAGATTCTGTCCTCTCATGCCCAACCACAGTATTTACATACCCTCTTGTCATACGGTTATCCCAAAAGAGACTGTAGATGGTTTGCCTATGTCTGTCACTAGTGCGCAAATCATCATAACTGCATAAACGATTCAGAGCTGAGTCATCAGATCAACCATGATTATTTTTTTTTCCTTTGCTACACAACCGCATGTCTTTCCCTTGACTTAGTTTTCTGTGTATTTATCAGTAATCCAAAACCTCAATTTTCTGCCAAATATCTGCATTTCCTTCCAAGACATTAAGACACGTCAGATGCTCTAGTCGCATCAGCCCTTTGAAGGCACCTTTCTCAAAGCTCTGGCTTATCCTGCTGAGGACTGCTTAGCCCATGGCAGTCCTACCCCAGAGCTTCGGGCTGCCATCACCTGGCACTCTCCTCACTTTTCTCCTGTTCCTCCATCATCTTCCCTTCTTCTCCTGTCTCCTCTGTGGTTTGAATAATGGCATCCCACAGTAGCTTCTGAGAACTGTCGTGTGGAGGTGACCTCAACCTTTCCAGGCTGCCTGCCCTTACACCTCAGCAGGCTTCAGATTTGTACTGTAGCTTTGAGTGTTTCTGGGGAGACTTCTAGAGATACCCTGATTCATGGCTCTTTGGATGTGAGCTTGTTTTTGTCCAGTTCTGGAAAATGTGCCTTAATGACTTTGACAACTCAGTTACTTTTCTTCTTTCCCCTTATCAGTATCATGCCTTCTAGACTGATCCTGCCTTATTTGGCTTTTCTTCCTGTTTTCTTTCATTCTTTCTAATTCCTGAGATGTTTCCTCAGCATTATCTTCAAACTTCTATTGAAATATTCATTTCTATGTCATTGTTAATTTCTAAGACCTTTTTAATAGCAGTCTAGTAACTGTTTTTTGGTCATCTACTTTAATTTTGTGATTAAAATATTTCCTTTTGCATCTCTAAAAACCACATTCTTCTTACAAGTGTCTTCCTACGCGATCATGTTTCCTCTCCGAGAAAGTGATCACCAGTTATATGACCTTTTGGTCTTTATCCTTCATTTGAAACTGGTTGTGGAGGCCTGCTGTTCTGCGGTTTTCAGTTCTTTTGAGTGTCAACGTTAACTAGGAGACCTGTGTTTGGTTATAAAGCAATCTTGCTCACGGCTTGTTGAGACACCAGCTGCCTCAGCAGCATCAGGCATGCCTCCCTGAGCAGGTCACACACCCCTGACTATAGCATTCCTGTTTGGAAGTTGCCATCCAGGTTAATGGAAGTCTAAGGTTCCCAGAGCATTTGGGACAATATCTCTCTGTCACTGCCTTCCTCTACCTTAGTCCAAGGAAACAGGCAGTCCAGGCCTCTGAATGAGGCAGTATCTGCTTTTCAACCTTTCTGTCAGTCACCTGACTGTAGGCCTTCTCCTTCACCCAAGTTCTTTCTGTAGCGTTTCCATTTCCCGAAGTCTCCAGAAGGTCCTGACATTGTGATCAGGAATTCACAGTTTTCTCACTGCGGCTTAGCACCTACTGTTCCCAGGGCTCCAAGTCACTCACCACTTGTCCGCAAGCTTCCCACCCCAGAATCCTCCTAGTTGGCCTCCTCTCTCCTTCTTCTGTCTTTGTGAGCTGGTGCATTTTGAAAATACTCCACGATGTGAGTTTAGTGGTTGAGGGGAGGGCTGAAAACACATTGCCATCTTTACGATGAAGTCTCCCCTTTCTGTCTGGGGGCAGCTCTAACGAAAAGTTGATGCTCGCTCAAAAATGCCACAGGTCCCCCACCACATTCCCAGAGAATGTACAAGTGAGTGGGAGTTTTGTTGTCTCTGGTGAAAACCGCTGCTACTCTCTTAAGAAGATGTTATCACAGGCTGGAGGAACAGCACAGTTGGCACAAGCGTTAGAACCTGAGTTTGAATCCCTACAACCCCCACAAAAATCTAGGCACCACAGCACATGCCTGTGATCCCTGGGTGGGAGGAGACGGGGACAGTCCTGGGGCTGGGACTGGCCAGTTAGATTGTCTACCTAGTCCAGCCAAAGCAGTGAGCTCTGAGTTCACTGAGAGGTCCTGTCTGAAAAAGTACAGTAGAAACTGGGGTACCCCAGAGCTGCTGCATGAGTGGGTGTCCACAGCTTTCAGGAGCCCTTTCATCGTTGGGGTCTGGTGAATGGGCATCCATCCCACTGTTCTACAGCTGCTCTTAGTCAGCAGCACCCGTCTTCCACCTAAACCCCTCTTCCAGGCTAGAGCTTTATCTCCACACCTAGTCAGTTAGGCTTAGTGGTCACTTTCTGAGTCTTTTGTATGCACAGCATTGGACTAGATGCTATAGGCAACAAAAGAGAATTTCAAGATGGGTCTCTGCTCTCAGAGGGCTTGTAGTCTGGTTGGGGTGAAGAAGATGAAACCATCAGAAGCAGGAAACAGAGTCAGGATACGATGATGGGAAAAACTTCTTCTGCCACCTGTCACCCGCTTCCTGAGGTTTCTGTGCTCTCTCGGTCCTCCATTTTGAATCACAATCCCTTACAGACAAGGAATATGCCCAACCTTTGTACAGCACTGGAGAATTATTCTGATTGTTTTGGCCACATCAGATTCCAGCTCATGATCAAGAGTCATCTGCTGCCACTAAATGTCAGCCAGGTTTACCTCCAGTCAAGAATGCCCCCCACATCCTCAAATATTTTTTTGGGGGGGAAACTACTTGAGATGGAAATTTTGAAAACTCTTCTTTTCCCTTCCCCTCTTCTCACCCTCCTCCTCCTCACCTCTCTCTCTCTCTCTCATGCACACACACACACATAGGGGGATGAGCAGACGGGATTTGGGGGATACAATTATAATATCCATCACAACCCCTATCCTAGAAGTGAGATCATGAGACTCAGAAAGTCCATGTAACTCATCTGCAGTTACTCTGGGTCAACTCTTACCCTCTGTAATCCTCAGTTGTGTCTGGTAGAGAGAAAACTCTAATAACACCATTGGGGACTATGCCAACTCGGCTGCTTTATATAAGCTTAGCACATATAGGGTCACACTAAGATGCCTCTCATTCCAGAAGAGAACAGTGGAGACATTAGAAATGTCATCAAATGGCCTTTTCCAAAATGGTCTCAAATATTGTGATCTATATTCCTTCTCAACTGAAATTCTGTGTGTGTGTGTGTGTGTGTGTGTGTGTGTGTGTGTGTGAGACAGAGAAAGACAGAGACAGAGAGAATCATTAGGGTCTTCCTGACTCTTTGAAGTAGACTTGGGGGAAAGAAAAGTCATCTAATTTGTGGTTATATAGATTAGCCCTAAAAATATGACATATGAATTAATTAGACTTGATCCCTGAAGTCTGGCTATCTCAGCACACTTGAAAGGAACTGTCTCTGTCTCTCTCTGTCACACACACATACACACACACACACACACACACACACTCACACACTCACACACTCACACAGGACACTTGAAAGGAACCCAGCCCAAGCCAAGTGAGCTCTGAGCTCTTTGAGGAGCCCTGAATTACCTCACTCCTGACCTCACTCCTCTCCCTTCCCTACCCTGCCTGCTGCTGTGGAGGAGAATCTTGTTAAGTGTCTTTCTCAAAATGGTCTCCTCACTCACAGGAGCTTCTTCCAAAACCACACCCACTCTCAGGAAAGCCCTCTCCACCCTCTAGAGCAGCTCCCTCACTACCATTCTAGCAACAGACTTCAATCAGGGACTCACTGATTAATCAGAAAGAGAAGGTGGTTTACTGGAGTCTTTCCCACCACACTCACCCAGAGCACAGCTGTTTGTTGTTTGGTTTCTTGCCTTTTCAGCCTTTATCATTGTTCACAGCTAAGGATAGAAATGGTGTCCAACTTACTCACTAGTACCCCACCAGTACTAACGACATTCTTCATTTGCTCATTCACGTTTATTCATTTATTGGTTGATAGATTCATTCATTCATTCAACATGATTCCAAATACCTAAGAGCCTCTGTGTCCTGGGACTCGCTGAAGAGGAACCTCAGGAGACTGGGTGGCAATACAGGAAGGCTGCTCACTCCCATCTCTGCAAATCCCTTTCCTTGTGTCTGAAGGACTAAGCCTGGGGGTAGCAGGCAAGGAATCGGAAGGATCCTCCACCAAGGAGACGTGCTGAGGTTTCCCACTTTTCCCAGATGGGCGACAGGAAGAATGGACTCTGCACAAAGGCACAGCAAAGGCCCACACAGAGTCTGTCTAATGGCTCATTGTTACTGAAACTCCACCATGCTCCAAGGGGAAGGGGCAAGGCACTAAGTCTGGACAAGTAGACAGGAGCGGGACAAGAGGCTTAAAATGGGAAGACCTTGAAACACATTGAATGTTTTTGATTAAGTAAAAGTAATTGCTTTTAAACTGACACAAATGTATACATTTATCATGTACAGCGTGATGTCTGTATGTACTATAGGATGATTAAGTTGATAACATACGTTACCTCACATACCTAATTTTGTGGTGTGAAGATACTTAAAATCTAATTTTCAAGAACACAGTGTGTTGCTATTGACAATGGTCATACCATGCCATACAGTAGAGCTCTTGAATTTATTCCTTCTAAGTAAAATCCCGTATCCTTTGATCAACATCCCTGGCCAACTTCAGAGAATGGTCTGATCAGATCCTGTGTCAGGAAGCCTGTCCTCCCTCTTCCCACTGAGAAGACTTAGGGCAAAATCAGGCAGGCTATCATGGATTCTGACCTTGGGCAGTAAGCCCAAGAACAGATCAGGGAAAATTTGATGAGGTAGAGCACACAGGTCCCAAGATGACAGGGCACTTGCACCTTACCAGTGCATCAACTACAACCAGATGAGCAGATCTGGAGGACAGGCGTGTCTGGACTTGAAATCTGCTGGCTTGGATGTGCTACAGGACATTCAAGAGCAAGGGCACACGGGGATTAAAACACTCTTAGAGAGGATGGCAGACACCACAGCAAACAGTGCTGAGGAATTTCCCCAGAGAGAGTGTGTGGGGAAGGACGATGAGGGGCTAGATGGATTTCTGGGAATACATGAAGAAGTCATCTTGAGACTAAAAAGAACTGAGAAAAACAAATGTGGTCAGCTCCTGCTTTGGCTCCAACGCTGTTTCTTCTCATCCAACATTGATGTGAGCAAGCCAGACGAATACAAACTTATACATCACTATGTTTCTGCCAGACTTTCCTTCAGGCCACCAACCGGCTCCCAGAACATGACATGGAGACTTATTATTATTTATGAATGCTCAGCCTTATTTTAGCTCTTATTTTAATCTGTTTCTCTTTAGCTACATTTTGCCTCAGGGCTTTTTACTTTTCTTTTTTCTGAATATCTTACTTTCCTCCTATCTCCATGGCTGGCTGGTGGCTGCCTGGCTCTGGCCCTGGGTGCGTCCCTCTCTTTCTCCCTCATTCTCTTCATTCCTCTTCTCCTCCTGAGCCTAGATTCCTCCTCCTACTTATTTTCTCTGCCTGCCAGCCCCGCCTATCCCTCTCCTGCCTAGCTATTGGCTGTTCAGCTTTTTATTAGACCAATCAGGTGCCTTAGGCAGGCAAGGTGAAACAGCAACACGTTTACGTAATTAAATAAATGCCCATAAACAAAAGTAACACACCTTTACACAGTTAAAATAATATTCCGCAGCGAAACCAAATGTAACACATCTTTGCCTGGTTAAAGTAACATTGTACAGCAATGTTGAAGGGCCTAAAGGAGTCTGCACAGTCAGAATGACAACAGAGTTGGGGCTGGGGTGGGGTTTTACAGCAGAGTGCTTGCCTAGCATGCATAGGCCTGGGTTTGATCCCTAGCACCACAAAACCAAAACAAAACAGCAAATCTGGGAATAGTCTGGTTTCCTTGCAGCTACTGTTTGCATAGGTGTTGGCTGGAGCCTAGCTGAGTTGGTTACGAGGGGAGTGTCAGAGAAAACAACAGGACATCTCCCTCCTCTACAGCCACCCAGGGGCAGGGAGAGACTCTGACCAACCTCAAACTAATGACCCAAGACGCCAAGGTTCTCCAGAGACGGGCAATGCAGAGAGAAGGCCAGAACTCTCGGTGACATATGGGGAGAGCAACCGTTTCCCTCTTCACTGTAATAGGGGTGTATGTGTTGCGGGGGGGAGGGATGTCTAACAGAACAGAGTTCAAATCCTAGTCCCTACCATTTGGTGACCTATAACACATAAGGATATTACTGAAATTTTTATTTCTAAGAAACAGAGACTTTCCATCTATAGGAAATTTGATAGACAAATCATGGTCTCTGTTGATTAGAGGTCACGAAGGGGGTTACATGTGGAGGGTGCTTACACTGGAAAGCAGCCAGGCAGAGTTCCATGGCACCGTGAAATTGTTTTATATCTTAATCTGAGTGGTGATTGCATAGTGAGTACATATGCAAAGATTCTTCTGTTTGTCATCTAACACTTGGACATTTTACACAGTCTACACCGCTAAAACTGGGTAATCTGGAGCATATCGAATATCAAACGCATCCTACAGAGACACCTCAGATGGACATATGATAAGACCTATATCACTGAGAGAGGGGAGAACGGAATCCTTGAGGATTATTCTACTTTCAAGCTAGAAAAGAGGGAGAAATGGAAGACCCAGTGATATCTTGGAACTAGCGTAAGGAAAAGGGGTGACAGGCGGGACAGACAGACGTGGTGAGCGGGGTGGGTGGTTAGCAGGGAGAACCCTGATAGATGGCCGTGTTCAAGGTGAGACCTTTGGTGTGAAAGCTGAAATAAAAAGAAAGTAAAGGTCGTTAAATCTGAGGATGTGTTCAAGGGAATGGAATACAGGAAGCATCAATTATGTGATCACTAAGGCTCTTGAATGAGGCAATAGGAGATATACTCAGTGTCTGGGAAAATGGCCAAGGAAATGAATAAGTGAGATGACAGCAAATCACTAAAGTGATTTGTGATTATTTTATTATTTTTATTACATGTATGGAGGTGTGTGTGTGATTAGGTAGTATGCCATGACATATATATGGAAGTCAGAGGACTACTTTGTAGAGTCTATTCTCTCCATCCACTTTTATGTGGGTTCCAGGGCTTGAACTTAGATCTTCCTAGCTTTGTAAGACAAGCTCCTTTGCCTGCTGAGCCATCTCTTAGGCCATTATGACTGCTCTGTGGTTAATAATGAAAGGGGAAATGAAGTAAATGATGAACAGTAATGGTGCATGCTGTGAAATGGATTTTGTAAGTGAGAATGGTTATATCTATATCTATCTAGATCTATGTGTAACAGGTGTAGTTTATTCTTGGAGGTGAAGGGGAAGCTGTTGATGTTGTGTGTCCCTTTTCTTCAAGAGTTCTTTATGCTCTCCAACCTTAACAGACTAGCTGAGACTGCTTCCAACACTCCTCTCTCCACTAAGAGTCCTTTAGCACAGTGTCTCACAATGCCTGAGGTACAAGGGATTTTAGTGATGGAAGAAAGGAAAGGAGGACAGCAGGAAGAGTCAGAAGTCTAAAGATAACAACCAGTCAAAACTTTAAGCACCACCAAACCATGCCACAGTCATTACGGCATAGCAGGATAAATGTGAATAGCTGGATGCTGTGAGATACATCTATGCTCCTAAGAAGGTCATTGGGAAATGATGTCTTAACATCTAAAAGCATTAGTTTTTAATGTTGATATTTGGCTAGTAACTTAACTTAAGCAAGTACAGAATGATTCAAAAGCCATCGTCACGGCCATCCCCATCACGATCACATCTACCCCCATGCAAGGAACATTCCACAAAGTTCCCAAGAGAGCCAGGTGGAAACCAATAGCTGTGCATGACCAGGTAAGGAAAAGCTGGTTCTGTAAGAATTTCTCCTAGGAATTCAGATCACCTCTCCTAAATGACTGTCTAGCTCCGGGAGACACAGGACGGTGCGTGGCTCACAGAGGAGTCCGGCTAGGGGAGATGCTCTCAGCCCGGCATGGTCTTATACTCTTTCTTGGCTCTTACCTCTCTTTGGCCCTTTGTCTTTCGCTGCTGTCTCTTGTTGGTCTCACCACGGTAATCAGTCAAGGAACTGGAGATGAATGAAACCATCTGCCCAAGGAATTGTGATGGGAAACACATTTCATGATGGAAAGTCATTGCTAAGGTTGTTTAGCCTCCAAGGCAGCCAGGGCCAGGAGGTTTGGGGGAACCTGCATGTCCTAGGCACTTCCTTTTCCAGGGTCCCTTGAAGATCTCAGTATTCTGGTCCCCCAGCTGGTTGCACAATTTCATGTTCCATATCTTTTGCTTCCCAGTCCATGTGAACTAAGATACATTGTTTTTGGAGGTTTGTTAAATTGTATTATATGTATTGTAAGATGTCCTTTGAAATGGGCATGGTGGCACACACCTTTAGTCCCAGCACTTGGGAGGCAGAGGCAGGAGGATCTCTGTGAGTTCGAGGCCAGCCTGGTCTGCAGAGCAAGATCCAGGACAGGCACCAAAACTACACAGAGAAACCCTGTCTCAAAAAACCAAAAAAAAAAAAAAAAAAGAAAAGAAAGAAAGAAAAAGAAAAAAAGAAAGAAAGAAAGAAAGAAAGAAAGGAAAGAAAAGAAAAAGAAAAAAATGTGTTCTTTGAAATAATTTAAAACATCAGTTCATGAAGCCCATCAAAATGAAATATTTTACTGTCAGAAGCTCCTTCAGTTTGTTTCATGAACTATATTAAAATCTGTTGCCATCAGATTTTAAGTCTCAAAGAAACCTAGGACAAATGACTAACTGAGGTGCCTATTTAACATATCAAAGTGGAACTAGTACCTGTTCCAGAGTCCTGGCTCCTCAGCACTCCTCACCCACTACCCCCAGCCTCTCCAGCCCTGACCTTCGCTTCCCTTCCCTTCTGCAGTTTTCTTTCCTGACTAACTCAGCCAGTTTGGCCCCATGCTCTCTTGGTTCCCGTGTGCTCTCTCTGCTCCCTCTCTCTTCTCTTCCTCTCTCACTCCCCACCTCCTCTCATAGCCCAGCTCAGTCTGGACTCTTCCACATACCCCTGGCTGTTCTCTCCTCATATCTACAATAAAAACCTTCTCCTCAACCACACCCAGGAGCGGCCATGTCCTCATTTCATTCATCATAAACTTAGAAACTGTGAGGACTGGAACTGAAGAGATGGGTCAGTGGGTGCAGTTGGAAGGGAAAGTACTCTAAACATGGGGAGCTGAGTTCAGATACCCCCAGTACACACACACACACACACACACACATACACACACACACACACACACTCCAGAGGCAGCAGCTTAGGGGACAGGGGAGGCAGGGTAGGTGAAGACAGGCGGGTCCCTGGAGCTTACTGGCCAGCCAGCCTCAGCAATTAGTGAACTTCAGGTCCAGTGATGGACCCTGTCTCAATAGTAATAGTAATAATAATAATAATAAATGACTTTAAATTTGTGAGAGCTTATATTTAATGTTTAAAAATATGAGACATATATAACATGGAAGATAAACCAAACCTATCATGTTTGGTGAATTCTCCAACAGAAAACTGTAGTCCAAAATAATGAAGGATAAACCAAGTAATGAATTTAAATTAAGTAGTCAATAATTTTCACATGTACTAAAATGGTGTCTGCTTAATGCAGCCAGAGTAAACAGATCCTAGCAATGAAAGCAAACACCTAGTCCTAATCAGGTTGAAGATGCAGGGGCTTAGACTTGTTTTGATATAATCTCATAACAAAAATTATACTAGTTTTCTTTTAAAAGCTCCCAAGTTTAGAGGCTTCAGTCATGAGGAAAGATAAGAATAAGTTCCTTGGAAAGACTTGCTTGAGATAGCAATAAAACTGGAAGGACCCTGATCACATCTGAGTGAACTGAAGGTCCTGACAAAAATTTTAACAATTCCTTTCTGTGTGCCATAGGTGTAATCAACAGTTCCATAAACTATTTACTTTCCCAGTTCACATAGAACACCAGTTTCTACATCGTCTGGTTAGATGAACTTAACAGGCTTGGCCACTAGCAAGAATAGCACAGAATAAGCAAAGCAAAACGAAAACAACACTAGGCATCTGACAGAGAGCACCTTATCATGTCAGCCAAGGGCAGAATGTCTCAGGTAGGCACAAGATGTGGATCATATTCGGCTGGCCTAAATGCCAGAAGCTAAATTGTTACTAAAAGGGTGACTAGATTGGATCTTTCAAAATCACAGTTTCCTGAACTCCACCTGAGCCTGTAGGAAGTGGAAATTCCAAAAGAAGTGCCAATAGTCTATATTTAAAGATACTCCAGGGTCTGTACGGTCATTGCAATTTTAAATGTGGCATCAAGACTGCATAATTACTTCATATTGCTTTTGGATTTCATGGAGTAAGGAACTTTGTTGACTTCCATTATCCATGTCAGTTTTAAGACACTGCCAATAAAAATTGGAAAAAACAAATAAAATTTGATTCCAGCACCCACATGGTGGCTCCCAACACTCTGTGACCCAGTTCCAGGGGATCTGACCCCCTCTTCTGGCTTCCAGACAAGCACATGGTTCACAGACAGGTATGCATGCGAAACACATGGTTCAAATATCATTTGCTGTCATGCGGCGGTGTGGGACTGGGGTGACAATAACATCATAGGTTTGTTAGGAGAATTACATCACACGACAAATGCAGATTAAGTCATGATGAGAACAATATGGCAAACAGTTCCGCCCTTGAGCGAAACAGGCACAAGGGGTGTGGTGTAGTTTGCATGAGTAGCCCTAAGGCTGTCATGGTTGTGCTCAGTGGAAACTCTGTTCTTAGTTATCCCATTGAACCTGGTCTAGTTACCTCTGGTCAGCAGCCAGTACTCACTCCCATTACAAACTAGAGTGAGACAAGAACACTCGGAACCACTTCAAGTGTTTAGCATCCCAAATGTCTCAGTACAAAAAAGGCAAGAAGTAGAGGCCACAATGGTATAAATCCTGGAAAAATTCACATCAGGTGACATTCATGAGGACAATGTCAATACTGTGGTGAAGGTGTTATAAAGTATATAACAAAGAAAAATTTTCTTCATTATAATACACGTTTTTTTTTTGTTTTGTTTTTTCCCGAGACAGGGTTTCTCTGTGTAGTTTTGGTGCCTGTCCTGGATCTCGCGCTGTAGACCAGGCTGGCCTTGAACTCCTACAGAGATCTGCCTGGCTCTGTTTCTGAGTGCTGGGATTAAAGGTGTGCACCACCACCACCACCACCACCACCACCACCACCACCACCACATCACTGTTTGGGTAAATAAATTAAAATTGGCACCAATTTACTGGATGAGAAAGTCAACATTTAAATATGCCAACTAGATCCATAGTTAATTTATACATTGTATGCAAATTCCAATTCAAATTTTAAAGTATTTTCTGGAACTTGAATAAATGATGCCAAAGTTAATGAGATGTAACAGATGGAAAATAACGAGAGAAAGTGGCAATGGAGGCAATGAAGGAGGCTTCTTAATTGCTTGACAGTAAGACCCACTTTAAAGTCCGAGTGTCCTGTACACTGTGACCCCAGTGCTGGAGATCCTGTGACTGGGTAGGGATGGGTTAGAAAGTCCAGGAACTGACAAGTGTACATAGCACTCATCCAACAGTGAAATGACAGTGCTGTCAATAGGAAAATGCACAATTAGCCAGTAAATAATATTGGGAGTCTAAGAGAGAGTTTTGGTATTCAAATATTGACATTTTGCCTCATTTCTCCAAAATTTGTTCAAAGTCAATTGAGGGATCAAATTTTAAAAAGAAGAAAAAAAAAAACCAGCACCACACTGGAAGAAAATACAGTGAACATTTATACAATAGCAAAATGAGGAAAGACTTCATATACATTGTATTATGACAGAAACTTTAAACATGATCTTCATTTTACAGAAGGAAAAAATAAGAGGCACAAGGAAGCTAAATAATTTACCCAGAGTCACACGGCTTTGAGAGTGGGGGATCTGGGACCACGCAGTCTGACTCCAGGCTGGTGACCATTCTGATTATTGCAACTTTCATCTGACAAAACAAAGAAAGAAGAAAAGGAAGAGCAAAACAGAGCACCCAGAATGTAGAGGAGCAGGCCCCGGAGCATGGCAGTTCAAAAGCACGTGCAAACACAATCATGCTCACACTGTGAACGCAGATGCCATTTCCACCCATCACCTGACAGATTTAACAATGCTGAGTGGCAGTGTGCTCCACAGAGCTGGAAATGGGGTCTTCTGTTCACCAGACTGGAAGAACTGGAACCACCCTAACGAAAAGCAAGGCAGCAAAGCTTATCAAAGCTGTAAAAAGGTGGGGGTTCTTTAATTCCACAGTTCCCCTCTTGTTCACTATGCCATGTTCACTATGCATTACATGTGAAAGAATGTGATCTCCGACTGTAAAACTGAGCTGATGTGATCTATACAGGGAACATAAAGCTATCAGGTATACGTGGACAAGAATTATTCTGGAATGATGACAATAACATAATGCAGGCAGCATGGTATGGTGGCTGTTTTGCAATATAAAGTGTCTAGAAAGATCAGCTACAGGGAAAGACAGATGGCTACACAGATACTAGAGCAACAAGGGTGGTGACTTCAGAGCAGTAGAATTATGAATGGGTTTTCCTTTGTGCTTTTGGGTGTTTTCCCAATTTTCGATACTCAACATGTTTTGTAGACAAGGAGGCTAGCACTCATTCTAAAGAAAAGGAGAAAAGAAGCCCAGAGCATCTCTCCAGCCAAGAACAATGAATGGAATTCAATGTCAGATTACCAGAAGACAGAGCGATTGATGGTGGGTCTAAATAAGAGAGCCTGTTTTCTCAGGAACTATGGACAACAGTGGCTCACCCGGGCCTTCCCTGATGGGAGCTTGACCGCCTTAGAATTAGGTAAAACTCTAGAAAGAGCTTTGAAAGAGATCAGAAAGGAAGGACGAGAATGGAATCTACACTCAGCACCTGACTGTGTTACCCTGACAAGGGCTGTGTAACCGTGGAGAAGGGATCTGAAGTGGGCGGGAAGGAAGGCGGCTCTCACAGCTATGATCAGATCAGTACTGATTCACAGATGCCGTAGGCAAGAAGGAACAGGAAGAGGGTGTTGTTATCCTGCTAGGAATCATTAGTACTGTTTCATACATAGGTCTGGAGATAACAACCTCGTAAGTTACTCTTATTCAGTATTAAGTGCTCCATTTCCAGCGATCATGCGCGTTATCTTCAGGAGTTAGAGGTAAAGAGATTCCTCCTTTTGTCTGGAGAAAGCTATCAGACTTCACATCAAAATCCCTGTGGCTGGGTTGGCAGAGCTTCACAGAATGCACTCAGAATGAATTATTCTACTTTGGAGTATTAAAAATGTAGAAGTTTTTGATACAAAGCCAACATCCCTACATCTTGTTGAATCTGTATTGTTAATCTGGAGTCAGGTTATAAACACTACTGTCTAGAGCTGGAGGTTGAAGGGTTGGAAGTAGGAGAGAAAAAGAGGAAATACTTCAACAATGACCAAAGACCATCACTTTCCATTTCTATGATGTTAGAATAATTGAATGTTTAGTTGTAGATTTCAACATAAATGGAGAGTGGGTTTGGTGTCATGGGGAGAAATGAATCAGGAAGAGGCTTTGAAGTCACTCGGGGAGACGGGAGAAAGCGTTGCAGACGCAGGTGGCGCCTCCACCAGTGAAGAAGCCCGGGGCGGGATCAGTCATGTGCAGTGGTCGGCTCTCTTTCCCTGTCCATAACAAGACTGAAGAGGAAATCCGTTCACGAAAGGGAAGCAGGAACTTTCTGACTTCCAGGAAGGTTTGACACTCAAAAGTTTTCTGAAGATGCCCATAGGGCCTTCACCCTATCCCCACCTGAAACATGTCACACTCCTGCCTGGGGTGGCTGAGGGAAGCCCCCAGTGGTAAAGATGCGTATGCTGTAACGTTACATGGGGCTTTTTGGTCAGTGTTTCTATGAACAGTGGGAGGAGACTAGATCCTTAGTCATCGCCTTTCTATATGAACTTCCATTTCACGGACTTATTATTATTATTAATATATATTAATAAATAAATAAAAATAAATTATTAATTGTTATTAATAATAATAATTACATATACTTTACTACTAACTTGGGGAACAGAGACTCTACTTAGGAAACTACATACTAACTACTTCTGTAGCAGAAAACCACTTGGTTTTTCCTAACAAATACTAACCTATACCACCCATACCCACCTCTACTACACGTGCACATCTACCATGCACCTGACTCTGAAGCAGCGGGTACTCCTCAGCACAAGCTGCCAGGGAGGAAAGAAAGAATCCAGGAAGGAGAAATCATTTTGTAGGTTTTTTTTTTTAATATAAAAATGGGAAAAGCCTGGAAGCTCATGCATGTAATCCTTGCAGCTGGGAGACTGAGACAGGAGGGTCACGGTGAATGCAGGTCAGCCTGGGCTACACAGTGAGTTCCTGGTTACAGAGTAAGACACTGCCTCAAAACAAAACAGATGGAATATGAACCAAGAGGAAATTAGCAACTTAAATTTATAATAAGCATTGCAATTAAAGCAGTGGTAAGCAGGGAGGCCTAGAGCTTCACACATTTCCAGCGGATTCCCCTAGACGTCTAAAGAACAGATGTGTTCCTTGAGCTAGTTCACCAAACCCACACCATGAGGCCAGTATTATCCAATGCGAAAACCAGACCAGGACCCAAGGAAAGAAATCATAGAGCAATTCCCTGATGAACATAGATGCAAGAAAAGGGGAGAGATGTGTGCACATGTGTGTGCTAAATCTCTGGACTGGACAAGACAGTGCTTTTAAAGGTTTGAAGACAAATTATGGAAACTCAGAATGATGTTAGACAAAGAAATCAGGGAAAAAGTAAGAAAGATCTAAGAACTAAAAGTTCACTTGTTTCTCGCCACAAAATTATCATTTTCCCACAGTACCATTTTTCATTGCCCCAGTCATCAGCCATGAATTTAGCATGAATGGGGGGCTGTGTTCTTTGTCTTCTGGAATGTGTACAGTTCTGTTTATTTAAATGAGTTGCTTGCAGGGCTGGAGAGATGGCTCAGTGGTTAAGAGCACTGGTTGCTCTTCCAGAGGCCTGGCTCTAATTCCCAGCACTCACATGGCAGCTCACAACTGTCTTTAGCTCCAAGATCTGACACCCTCACACAAACATACATGCAGGCAAAACCCATGCACATAAAATAAAAATAAATAAATAAGTAAAAATGGTTTGCTTGCCAACTATAAAATATAGCTAAGATGGGCGTGTTCTCCTGCTTGCCATCAAACACTTTTAGTTCAGTCTTCCTCTCCTGCCACCAGGCTGGCCTTGAACTCTCAATTGGTCCTCTTGCCTCTGTCTCTGGAAAGTTAGGATTACAGGTGTTCATTATCACACTGAACAGGATTGGTCTTTGTTTGTTTGTTTTGTTTTTTTGAGACAGGGTTTCTCTGTGTTTCAGCTCTGGCTGTCCATGAACTAGCTTTGTAGAACAGGTTGGCCTCGAACTCAGAGATTGTCCTGCCTCTGCCTCCTGAGTGTCGGCATCAAAGGTCTGCACCACCACCGCCCAGCCTGGATTGGTGTTTGGAAGACAAACGTCTTTGACTTGTCCAAGTGCTCAGAATCCATCAAAATATTGTTTATCTTCTTTAGAAGTCATTTAGAAAAACAAAACAAAATAACAATCTAAAAAGGAGCCTTTGGGCCCCTGACCTTGTCCTTCCTGGTTGCAAGGGGGTAGAAAGCTTTGCTTCACCAGGCACTCCCCACCGTGATGTCCTGCCTGCCCATGAGCTAGAAGATACAGGGCCAAGCCACCCATAGACAGAAGCTTGTAGAATCACGACTTGCAATAACCCTTCCCTCCTCATAAGCTGTTCACTGAATACTTTGTCACAGCAATGGAGAACTGGCAAGTTTATTTATCAAAAATAAGACTAATTACAACAATCATGGTAACTTCATGGAGTGGAGCAATATGAATTTCTGCAAAGATTGGGCAATTCTACATGGACCAACAGGAAACTTCCCCAAATACATTCAATTAAACTCTATTTGATAGCCATATATGCACTTAGAACAACACCATATTCCCGTTCCCTTCCTCCCTCTCCCAGCTGTGTTTCCAGAAACTATTATTTCTTAGCCCTTCTGAATTTACACGTCAGCCACTGTGTTTCCAAGTCAGTGCTGCTATTTCTGGGACACATGTGGTTTTATTTATCCAAACAGCTTGTTTATCAAATACAAAATACAAAAATATAATGCTGCTACAAAGATAATTTTAAATTTTATAATATCCAAACTTTTTGAACATTTACAAGAAACAGATGAAGTAGATTTTGATAATGTCTTTTATTTAACTCAATAAATTAAAATATACTATTGTAAAATTTCTCAATAAGACATTGTTTAGATTTGAATGTCACCTCTAAAATTCATATTTAAATTTTTCTGCCAGTGCACCAGTGTTAAGAGGTGGGACCTTCAAGAATTGGTTAGGTCAGGGGCTCCATCCTTATGAATGAATGAAGACTATTTGTTTATTATCCAGGGTGGACTACTGACAAAGGTGAAAGGTCAGCCCCCTGTGTATTTGCTTTCTCTCTCTCTCTCTTGTTTTCTCACTATATGGTGTGTTCCCCCATGTTATGACACAGAAGGAAGATGCTGTGCATATATGCTGCCCCTGGATCTTGGATTTTTCCAGTCTCAAGACCATAAGCTAAGCAAACTTCCAATGTATGTAATTTACCCAGACTCTGATATTCTGTAGCATCTGCAGAAAACGAACTAAGAGATTTATCTTTCAGACATTTGAAACTTCTGCATTTCCAGAAGGCCTGAGAACAACAGGAAACTATCTTCAGTGTGAAGCTCAATGCTTCAGAAAATGGGCTAAGGATGCTGGACCCTAAGGTCAAGTCCAAACACAGTCATTGACTGAATGTTCCCTGGTCAATTCCAAGTTTGGTGAGCTTCCCAAGGAGACTGTGGTGGGGTGTCTACATGAAGTTCTACACCATGGAACAAGATGATATTGTGGGCTCTTTCAAGATCTTCATCCCAGAGAGCCATCCCAATGTGACATGGGACTTTTTAGCTTCATGAGCCAGTTCATGTGATTGAGGAAAGAAAACTACTAGGAATTGATTGGTAGAGAGATAAGAACAAAATTGTTAAGAGATGGAAACCAAATGCCCTGATGGTAAGGAGCTATGCCAGAGGCTTCTCAAGGGACAACTGCCATATCTTTTGGAAGGATCTGGTCTGTTGATGTTGGAGCCTCTCTCTCCAAAGGCAAGGTTTATTCCAATCTAGACCAAGAAAAAAGCGATCTACAACTTGAGGCTTTGATCCTGGGTTTGTGTAACATCAACAAAACTACACAATGCCGTTCCATATTTGCGCTGTCTCAGAAATACTGCCCGCCAATGAGGACTGCTCAAGCCATCTCTACCCAGCAAAAATTCTAACAACTCTTGCGTCAGTATAAGGTCACTGGTCCTTGTTTAGAAACAACAAAGGACAACAACTTGGTGAGAATAAAAAGAAAAAAATAAAAGAAAGGCCCAAATCCCAAACCACTTAGTCTTAAAGTTCACAGTAACAGCACACCTTGAGTTGGATCAGCTTCATCCCCAGTGCTCGGCAGCTACCACATGGCTAGGGACCATTTTGCTGGGTAGGATGTCTCTAAACAATAACAACAACAAAAATTATACTTTCATTAATTCTGATTTCTTGTTATGGGTAAATGAATATCTAGCTCTTCTAGCATTCTGCCTTTTCTCTATTACTTCAAAATATATTTATTTGTTTGAGACAGGTCTTGAAGCCCAGGTTGGACTTGAACTTGCCATCCTCCCACATCTGCCTCCTTAGTACTAGAATTACAAGTGTTTGCCACTACAATCAGCTATACTATATGTATTTAATTAATTAATTTGTTCTCTCTATATAGAGTATTCATGCACTGTGTGTGTGTGTGTGTGTGTGTGTGTGTGTGTGTGTGTGTGTGTGTATGTTCATGGGGACCAGATGAGGAAGTCAGGTGTCCTGTTCTATGATGCTTTGCCTTATTTCTTTGAGACAGAGTCTCTTATTAAACTTGGATCTAGGCTGGCTGGTGACTAGCAGGCCCCAACGATTCTCCTGTTTTTCTAATCCCAGTGCTGGGGTTACAAGCAAGCATACCTGACTTTTTAAAATCTATTTATAGGTGCTGGGATCCAAGCTGAGGTTCCCCATGCTTAGTATTGTCACCCACTAAGCTTCTCCAGCCCCTTAACTTTTAAAATTAACTAAATATTCAGTTATAATATTAATCACAGCCCAGACTGTAGTGTATTACCATAGTTATTTGTTTTGTCTTTGTTGACCTTAATATTTATCGTTTCTTTTCTCAGTTGAGAATCTTGCTGCCTATCACACTAACTCCTTCAGCATTTGCTCTCTTGCCAGTATTCCACCTTGCTGGTCAGTGCCATGAAAAAAGCTGGAATTCCCACTGGGTTCCCATCTTCCATTCACTTGCTTTGTGACTTTTTGTCAAACACCCTCTCTGGTAATTTCATACAGTTGGGCATATTAGAATAATGTATGCAGTCCCTAAGATTATCTAAAGATTCAACACAGCCTATCAAAATCCCAACGGAATGCTTTGTAGAAATAGAAAATCTACCACTGAATTCACATAGCACATCAAGGTCTTCTTTTGAAAAAAAGAGGGACAAATTTGTAGGATTTCACGTCTAGATCTAAAAACATATAAATGTATACCAATCTAATACCACCAAGCTGACATGAAACAGACATGTAGACCAGCAGGCTAGAATAGAGAACCTGGAAATAAGCTATTGCATCTATAGCCAAATGGTCTTTGGTAAGAGTGCCAAGGCCACTGACTGACTGGGAAAAATGACAGTCTCTTCAAAGTATGCTTCTGGGAAAGCAGAAGATCTATCCCTTGACAAACAATCCATAAAAATTAACTCAAAATGATTCAAGATCTGAAGCTATCACCCCAAACAGAAATGCTCCTATGAGAAAATCTGTGGCAAAGTTTCCTAAAATTGGATTTGGCCATGATTTCTTGGATATAAGACCAATGGCATACCAATAAAGGCAAAGACAGATGTTCTAGTCAGGGTTACTATTGCTGAGATGAAACACCAAGACTAAAAGCAAATTGTGGAGGAAAGGGTTTATTTGGCTTATTCTCAGATCACTGTTCATCACTGAAGGAAGTCAAGACAAGAACAGTGTGGGAACCTGGAGGCAGGAGCTGATGCAAGGCCATGGAGAGATGCTGCTTCCCGGCTTGTTCCTCATGGCTTGCTCAGCCTGTTTTCTTATAGAAAGGACTACAAGACTACCAGCTCAGGGATAGCACCACCCACAATGGGCTGGGCCCTGCACCATCAATCACTAATTAAGAAAATGTTCTACAGGCTTGCATACAGCCTATCTTATAGAAGCATTTTCTTAACTGAGGCTCCCTCCTCTCTGAGGACTCAATCTTGTGTCAGGTTGACATAAAACTAGTCAGCACATCAACTTAAAACCTGTACCAAAGGACACAAGCAGCAGAGTGAAAGGCATCCTACGGAGTGGGGGAAAGTAGCTGCAAGGTGTATACCCTATAAGGGGCTACTATCAGAGAACTTCTGGGGTTGTGGAGATGGTTCAGTGGGTAAGAATCTGAGTTTGATTACCAGCACCTACAAAAAAGCCAGACATGCCCCTATGACCCCAGTTCTGTGCAGCGTAGAGACAGGAGAATCACTGGGGATAGGCAACTGCCAATCCAGCCAAAAGCTGCAAGCTACAGTTTCAGTGAGAAACCCTTCTCAAGGAAGTAAGGAAAAGAGTGATAGAACAGGACATTGATTGGTCTCTGAAAGTGCATACACACACACACACCAAAATCTTATTAGAAAATGAGCAAAGAACTTCAATAGGTATTTTCCAAAAATGATATATGTGCTAGTCACCTTTTGGTACAAACAAGTGAGATGATGAACAGTTGGAGAAAAGGTTCTGTTGGCCCCAGAGTTCTGGAGGTCTTGGTCTGTGATCAGTTAGCCCTATTACTTTTGGCCTCTATTGAAACAGCACGTCATGGTGAGAGTTCACAGTTGAGCAGAACTGTTCACCTCGTGGCCAGAAAGAGGAAAAAAAAGAAAGGATTTAGTGGGAGACCTTTATGTCACTATAAGGTGGATCCTCAAGCAAGATTGTTGGCTCTGGTCTCTTCCCTTCTTCCTTTGGCATTCTGGCCATAAAGTGACTGGTTTTGCATCATACACTCACACCGTGTTGTGCTACTGCATCACAGGCCCAAAAGCAAGGAGGCCAACTGACCATGGAGAAACCCCCAAAACTGTGAGCCCAAATAAGCCTTTTCTCATTATAAATTGGTTATCTCAGGTATGCGTACTAGTGATGAAAGCCTGACTCACAATCACGAGGGTCCAGCACCACTATCAGCAGAGCAAATCAAAACCACAATGAGACATTTCTTCACACCCATTAGGCTGGCTGCTATAAAAAAATAATTAGATAAAATGAGTTTTGGCAAGGATGTGGAGAGATTGGGACACTTGTCATTGTGAGTGATGCAATTACAATGAAAAACAGTGTATGGCTTCTCATAAGTCAAAACAGGACTGCAATATGTAATCCAGCAATCTTGCTTCTAAAGGTAACCAAGTAACTGAAAACAGGATCTTAAGTTGATACTTGCAAATTAGTGTTGATAGCAGGATTGTTGGCAACCCTGTAGCAGAAACTTCCATGTCCATCAGTAGATGAGTAGATAGATGTATGTGGCACATACTTAATGGAATACTATTTGGAGCTACAGATTAAGGACTCCTGCCACACACTGCAACATGGATGAACTTTAAGTGCAATATGCTAAGTGAAATAAGTAGGTCATGAAAAGATAAAAGTTGTATGATTCCCTTCATGAGGCATCTAAAGTAATCAATTTCATAAGAAAAGAAAGGCGAATGATGGTTACCAGATGGGTGTGTGTGTGTGTGTGTGTGTGTGTGTGTGTGTGTGTGTGTGTGAAGGGAAGTTACTTTTTAATGGGGTATAGATTTTCAGTTTTACAGAATGAATGAAAAAAATCTCTGTAGATCTGTTTTACAACAGTACAAATATACACAATGCTTCTGAATTGTACAATTAACAATTGTTAGGATAGTCAATGTTGCATTGTCATATTAATTTTTTTAAAAGACTAGGCTGATGGCCCATGACTTGGTGACCACACAACTCTAACCATCCTCTGAATTGTGCTGTCTTGTTCTGTGTGGACTGCCTTGGCATCTCATGCATAACTGTCAGCTTGAATCAAGGAATCCCCTGCCCTCCTCCACAGTGATGAACTTTGCTGTTTCTCTGTTCTGTGCTTCCCTCTCTCTTGGCCCATCACTCATCTATATAGAAGGAATCTTCCAGGAGCTTTCTAAGAATTTTTCTTTGGGGCTCAAGATTTAGCTCAGTGGTGAAGCATTTGCTCAGAATATGTAAGACCCTGGGTTTGGTCCTCAGCACCCAAAGATTTAGCTTCTTAAAAAAATACTGTTTTGGCCGGGCGGTGGTGGCGCACACCTTTAATCCCAGCACTCGGGAGGCAAAGCCAGGTGGATCTCTGTGAGTTCGAGGCCAGCCTGGGCTACAGAGTGAGATCCAGGAAAGGCACAAAGCTACACAGGGAAACCCTGTCTCAAAAAACAAAACAAAACAACAACAACAAAAAAAACCAAAAACAAACTTTTTTATATGTGACTACCTCAACATAGCTTCCTCCTTCCTTCCTTCTTTCCTTTTTTTTTTTTTTTTTTTTTTTTTTTTTTTGCCTTTTCACTTGAAGGCTTGGCTTGATATAAAAATCTATGCTAGAAATCTAGGCCTTCCATCTGCATATTTCCAGTGCTGCTAAGAAATTACTGTGCCCTTTCATATGATGTAAGGTCTACCATCTCTCTGTCCTTCCCTTCCCCATCTGAGCTTATAAAACCTTCCTTACAACCAGCATAATGAAGTTTTACAATTTTTCTGGTAGTATTTGTCTCATCTATTGAACTAACTATACAATCACTGGCCTGTAGTGGTATTTGCTCTGCCCATGACCTTGGGCTATAAGACCTGAAGGAGGTGGTGCTTCTTGCCATCATACATGACCGCTTAACTGACCTCTTTAATCTTAAAATCAGTGCCCTTCAGTTTTGAAATGAATCTCCTCTTTACTTCTCTCTCTTTCTCCTGTCTTTTGTACTTTTACTTCTGTACAGCAGGATGTCCTGGACTCATCCTCTAATTTTCTTCTATTTGTTCTACTATTTTTAACTCTTTTCTTTTAAGTTGTACTTTATGAGAATTTTCTCAACTAGACCTTTAATTTTTTTTTAATTTCTGGCATATTTCTCTATTTAGGGGTTCCTTTTGCTTTCAAACTTTTCTTTTCTATATTATTCTGTTCTACCATGGAACAAACATTTTTCCTAGGAGATATCAATGTCAAATTTTCTTCTGTCTGTACAATGTTTCCTGCAAATGACTTTCTGCTTATTTTAGACTTCTCATAGCAGATACTGTCATTTCATAGCTGGTTGTCTGATCACATTTTCAAAGAGTAGAGTAAACTGGGCATAGTGGTACATACCTGTAATCCCAGCCAAACGCATGAGGCTCTCAAGTTTGAGGCTAGACTAGGCTATGGAGAGCTCCTGTTTCAAAAAAGAGGGGGAGGGAGTTCAGTGGCTTTGACCTTCCTTTCACGTGGAGTATACACTGAACAGTGTTATAATTAGTAAATAAAATTACTCCTCCAACTTAAGCCGCTCTGCCCCTGCATATAGAAACAACCTAGAATTGAACTCCTAATTCAAAAGAAGAGAAGTACTAAGAAACAGACCAGGCCAGACTTGGGCTCTGATGTCAGTCTAACCAGGCTTACCACATCTTCCCCTGCCCCTCCTTATCTCACCTCTTCCCCTCTAGCTCAGAATAGGACTCCCAACCTCAACAAACCCCTGAAAGCCTGTCTGATTCACATCCCACACTGTCAACACGTCTTCAAATCTAGCTCTGTGAAGCCCTTCCTTGTCTTTCAGACATCTGAGGCAGGGAAATAAGTATAATGATTAACCCACTCAAACTGACCAGGTTGAACTTCTTGTTCCCCTACTGACTGGCAAATTAATTCACCTCTCTGAACCCCAACTTCCTCATTTACAAAATGAGGATGACAATGTCAACTGCTTTCTAGGTTGCAAGGGAGAATGATGTGATACTTGTAATTGCTGACTGAGGACCCACCCTATACCAGAGATGGCTCATGATCAGATGATTACAAAAGGCATCAAAATATAGATTCCTGCTCCCTTGGAGCTTTGGTCTAGTGAGAAAGGCAAATTCTATTTTCTAAAAACAAACAAGCGAAAAACAAAGCAAGCCAGGAGGGAGAATTAAGGTAGCACATATAATCCTCACACTTGGGAGGCTGAGGCAGGAGGATTGTAAAACTGAGTTCCAAGCCATCCTGGACTGCAAGGTGAGAACTTTTCTATAAAATAAAATGAAGTAAAAACAGATAAGTAGGCCGGGCGGTGGTGGCACACGCCTTTAATCCCAGCACTCGGGAGGCAGAGCCAGGCGGATCTCTGTGATTTCCTGGGCTACCAAATGAGTCCCAGGAAAGGCACAAAGCTACACAGAGAAACCCTGTCTCGAAAAACAAAACAAACAAACAAACAAACAAAAAAAAGATAATTAAATAAAAACAAAACTGCACAGATTGAAAACAATTATATGTAGTGATAAGGTCATAGAAGATGAGTGAAAACAAAGTTCACACCAGAGCATGTGTTTTGTTTTTGCTCTTTCAACAAATTCGCATAGCAAAGATAGACATTCGGTGATTTTGAAAGGAAATTCATCAGTAAAAGCTCCCTCGTGACTAATGCTGGGTTGAGAGCATGTTACTGAATCTCAGAAAAAAGTGATCCCTTTTAAAATTCATGACAAGCAGCTATCTGACTCACGTCCTGCACAGCCAAAGCATCTTCAAATCTCGTCCTGTGAAGCCTTCCTTCTTTTTCAAGTATCTGTGGCAGGGGAATGAGTGTAATGATTAATCCACCCAAACTGACCAGGGTCAACATCTGGTTCCCTACTGCAAGCCGTGGATTATCTCGGTAAGCAGATGGCCATTCTTTGGAGAAAAAGAGGAACTGCCATGTTACTTCTTTCTCCAAACCAAAGCACACTGCCCCATGCTCGCTGCAGCAAACAGAGCAGAGGTAGGCAGAGCTTGTCTCGGAGAGTCCCTACTATCACAGTGCTTCTTGGGGACACACCCCAGCTGCCCCAGGGAAGACCTTAGAGCCCTCACTCAATCTCAGCCTTTAGCCAACAGTTCGTGTGGCCTGCCTGTCCAATGTACTTGCCAAAATGCTCTGTACCACAGATCCCAGCCATTTACTAATCCTAGGTCCTGTATGGACACAAGTTGTAGCTAAAGGAAATTTTAATTGTGATGTATAATAGTGTGAAAATATTACGATCCTCACAGATCCAATGGACTCTAAAGGGCCACAGGCTTTCCATTTGTTTACCTGAGTTATTCAGGAGTCAAGACTTAAAGAAAACCACAGGAGTCTGAAGCCTCCAGTCCAATTCTGGCCCCGGTTTTCATGGTCAGAGGATTTCCCCAGAAATTCAGTAAAAGAGAGAGAGGAAGTGATTAAAGTACTTCCCTTCCTAACAGTCATGGGACCCCTGCGATTTCCTATCTGAGACACCCAGATTAGAAAATGTCCATGAAAACGAACAAGATAGAAAGTAGAAGTTACCTTCTATTAAAGAAAACATAAAAACATACATTATCAATCTGAGCTCAGATAATTGTACATGCACGAAAAACTGGTAAGGTAGATCAGGGAGCTCTAACGAACTGAACGCAAGCCTCACTCAGTCTCTATTTGAATCTGGGGACCATGTGCCAGGCAGTATGCTGAGACAGACTATGGGGAAGCAACAGCGGGCAAAACCAGTGCTGTCGTCTGCTCTTGTGGAGTCTAAAATACGACGTGCTGGGAGACATGGGAATTAATGGAGTCTTGGCGCAGGTGGGGTGTCGGTCACGGACTACAGGCGTACACACAAGGAGACACTCTAGGAGTGCCGGTAACTGGATCCTAAAACTGCAGGCAATTAGAAAAGGCTGACTGACAAAACCTTTTTCAAAGGGAAGATGAAGAGGTGGGACAAGGGGAGTGACAGGTGAGGCCGGTCAAAGCACATTATGTGCACCTATGAAAAAACGGCACAAAGAATCCATGCTTCTGTACAAGTAACAGACACTAAATACGAAAATAACCAAAGGGGAAAGAAAGAGGAGAGGAGAGGTGAGGGGAGGAAAGAGGAAAGGGAAAGGAAAAAAGAAAAAGAAGAGAAAAGAAAACGGGAGGAAAGGAGGGAGGAGGGAGGGAGCCCAGCCGAAGAATGGTTGACAGAGCGAAGGGGCTGGAGGACAGAGAAGAGGGCTCCAGGCAAAGGGATCCAGTAAAAAGCCCCATCCACCAGGATCTGGAGGAAGTCAAATGAAGGGAAGAAGGCCAGCACGGGACAGGGCTGCTGCAGGCCTGTCACACTGCGCGTCCTGCTAACAGCAGCAAGGACGTGTTTTTAACCCTGGACGGAAAGAAGCCACTTTCGCGTTCACTCTGTAACCACATAGAAAGTGATGACCCAGATGCAAGATGATGGAACGTGGACTGAGTGCTGTCGACGTGAGGGAGAGGCCTGGGCCAGTGTGAAAGGCGTTTCCACAGTGAGATGACCGAAGTCGAATCCAGGGCCGAGGGAGAAGAAAGCATCCATGTGACTGCAATGCTGTCACCTGGATTTGAAGAAGAAACAACACCCAAGAGTCGAGCTGGTACACCAGGTAGGCCTCCCTAACATCTGTCTTTCTGAAAACTATTCCAAACGGTTAATAAAAGGAGGTAAGAGTAGAGTTTCTCCCCATTGGTCTCATCCTCTCCAGCAGACTGCTGCTTTTAGAGACAGATGCTGTCAGGTGAGGAAACTCTGGACCAACTTTGGATTTTTCAGTGGTTACTGATGGTCTTAGGCAAATCATTTCACTTCTCTGAATTTCGGTTTGCTGGAAGCCCCCCTTCCCAACACCTTCTTCCCACACAGGAGTCCCCGTAAATATGTTAGCGTGAAGGTTTGTCACATTGTGGGCAATGGAAAGGTGTCAGTTTACGAGTTGACTAGTCCACGCGGGTAGTCAGAGCCAGAACTGAGGGCTTGACTCCACCCTGTGTTACCCTGGCACTGCATGAGCAGCAGAGGAAAGGTGCCAGTTCCAAACAGCTCTCGGCTGTGTCACTAACAATGTCCCGATGTGACAGGGCTAGGTTTGGGGAGATCTTCAGTTATTTCACCGTTTCCTGGTTGGAGAGTGCTACAGGTAAGTGTCATTAACCCATCCTTTCCTACACACACACACACACACACACACACACACACACACACACACACACGTTAAAAAAAAAAAAACCCTAAAAACAAACCTAAACTTTCCCCTTGAAACCTTTTGAATAAACCCACCTCACATCTACAACAAAAAAAATAATAATAACTTTTATTATTTCCAGGATGTTGACTCTATAGAACCATGATAATCATGCAATGGAACATTTGAAAAACAAGATAATGTATCAACCTTTCATATGACTTATGAGATGCTCCAAGAAATCCTTGCACAGTTAAAGAAAACTCTTCAATGTGTCAAAACCTGCACCAAAGAAAATACTTCATTGCAACTGACATTTAAAAAATTATCTGAGTAGACTCCAAAGTCAATCAGGATTTGGAGGGCAGTTAGAGCTCGTGAGGTCTTTGTTGTTTCCTGATGGTTTCCAATGACCCTATATTTTCTGAATAAGTCCAGTACCTCCTTTTACATTCTCAGTGCCTAATACTGTTGCGGCATCGAGCATGTACCAGATAGAGTAGTGCTCAGGGCCAGCAGCTACTGAATACTAACTACGTGTCCCATCTGATTTAGCTTCACAGCAGCCCCTGTAAATGGGGAAACAGGTTGTCCTGCTAGTGAGTGGTGGAGCTGAAAGCCTACCCTGTCTGTACGCTTCCTCTCCCAGGAGCCGATGTCTCCTATCACATTGGTACTCACCAATGTCTCACATCTCCCTTTCTATTTCTTCCTCTCTTCCTTCTAAATACATTCCTGTGTTCTGTTAATTGCCCTTGCCATTAAAACCATTGACTAAGGGGGAAAAGTGGCTTTGTATTAGTGTGTGAGATTGACAAAATGGTAAGACCTTTTTACTCCAGTCTTCAATCTTGAGATCAGGTGGCTCAGTAGCTACTCCATTACTGGATATGGCCAAAGGGTATAGTCTCACAGACATGAAAGGAACTGCATCGCATACACTCTAGCGGCATTTGTACTGACAGTGACTACTGTATGCCAAGAGAAACTGGGAGAATAAGTTAGGTTACTCCTTATGCCAAACTGCTCTTTAAAACATGTAAGAAGGCAGCGTGAGTCTGAAGAAGAGTGGAAAGGATGTATGGGAGGGCTTGGAGGGAGGAAAGGAAAGGGAATTATGCTAGAATTATAGTTTCAAACATACAAAAGAAGAAGGCCAGGTATTGTGACACTTGGGAAGCAGAGGCAAGCAGATCTCTGTGAGTTTCAGACCAGCCAGAGCTACACAATGAGACCTGTGCAAAAAAAAAAAAAAAAAAAAAAAAAAAAAAAAAAAAGCAAAACCAAACAAAAAGATGTGTATATGATCACGGAAAGATCTTTAAGAAATAAGTTGAAGTAGAACAGAGTACTGAATATACAAAACCTTACTTTTGATTAGTTAGACTACATAAAAGATACACACCTATAAGAGCTTGTCATTTTGTAGTATTTCCCAATTTATTTATTTATTTTTAAGGGATGAGTTTATTTCTGGCCCTGAGATTGCATTCCCCATTTAAATTAAGACATAGTGCCAGAGTTGGGACAGAGAAGGATGACCATCAGAGAAGCCCTTCATATAACAAAAGAAGTAAAATGCAAGAGTAACCTTCGCACTGTGTGGACTGTATGAAGAGGAGATTGCAGGTCAGGGAAGTAGACACCGTGTCAGGGACAGATTTTCTGCCTCATAAGCCAAAGACCCAGAGGAGGGAGAGGAAGGGCAAGTTACAAGCAGCAGCTTGCTTTGTCTTTCTTCCTATGGCTGACCAGGAAGATCATGCTCCCAGGGCAGAGGGGCAAAGTCCTCTGTGAGTTCTGATAAGACAGGAAAGGGGCACTGAGTTAGTGACCCACTGTTCCTCGCTGTCCTGTGACAAAGGCGTATATGCCAGATGCTTTCTACCTCAGAAAGAGGCGCAAAGCTGCTGGCAGTGCCGTCCATAAAGGGTGGGAAAAGGGGGTGGGCATCTGAGGGTTGTTTTATCGAGAGTTGCCACCAGAAAAAAAGGGGGGGTGCTGGAGAGATGGCTCAGTGGTTAAGAGCACTGACTGCTCTTCCAGAGGACCCAGGTTCAATTCCTAGCACCCACATGGCAGCTCACAACTGTCTGTAATTCTAATTCCAGGGGACCTGACACCCTAGCAAAACACCAATGCACATAAAATAAAAATGAATTTAAAAAAAAAAAAAAGAGCTGCCTCGGGTGAATTGTGGGTGGGCTAAGTCAGAGCAGTGGAGAGAACACACTCCTCAAGTCCTCTAGCTGCAGGTTCTAAGTGTCCTACAGGAGGATGACAGGCAGTTGCAGGTACGGCCCATGGTCCTAGCACAAGTGCCGGAGAGCGCCCAGCTAGGAAGGTCCTAGAAAGGAATGGTGTCTAAGAAAGCAGACGGCAAGGACAGAGCTACTTCCCTGAGTGGCGGAGCTGCCTTCCGCACTGCCCAGAAGGGACAGTGCCGAGAGAAAAAGGAAATGGACTGCTTACAGCAAACCTGGGCGCATCTGAGCGGACAGTGAGCAGTCAGTGACCCACCATGGAAAAATCTACTTCATAAAGTTTCCAGAATCTCAGCTTGCCTTTGTGGTGTCATTTGTCACTGGAAGTTACTGGACATGAGGGAGGGAACTTTAGTACTTTCATAATAGGAAATGTTGGAACAGTACAATTTTTTACATCTGTGTGTGTGTGTGTGTGTGTGTGTGTGTGTGTGTGTGTGTGTGTGTGTAGGTCAGAGAACAGCTGGCTGGGGTCATTGCTCTCCTCCACCATTCCAGAGATGGAAGTCAGGTCTTCAGGCCGGTAGTGAGTGCCTTTCAGCTACTGAGCCAACTCCCGACCCTGTGAAAATACCTAACCAGGCATCTCCGGTGGCCTCACTTCCCATTATTCTATGTACTCTATACCTCCATAAAAAGTTAAAATGGTCCGTTGTTAAAAGCTAACCCTTCCTTCTATTTTGTTGATTGAAACAGCAACACCAGATTATTTTTTTGCATAGCATATATCAGAAACAATTCTTAAAGGGAAGGGCTTTGAGTTATTGAAGATTCTTCCAAATATGGATTATTTTTAGCTGAATTCTTGCTGCAGATATTTTTATTTACAAGTGTACTTAGATTTTAGAAAGTAAAATTATTGCACTGTAGTACTGTCCAGATTGTTCCCAATAAAAACAGCAGCATAGAAAGGACACAGAAAAAAGGATGGTGCAGACTGGGGGGGGGGGGGGGGGGGGGGGGGGTATGAAGTTCTGCTGGACTCTGAGGCTAATGTGGTACACATTCAGTACTGTGTGGTCTACTACGACCTACAGGATGGGCATTTTCATAAGTGCTGTCTTTTAAGACAAAGAAGAGGAGACTAGAATACCACATCCAGGGCTCAAACTCAGTGCTATTTCTAAGATTAAAAAAAAAAAGTATATGTATATGTGTGTGCACATGCACGGGAGTGCGGGTGTGCATGGGGAGGGGCCAGAGGAGGGTGTCAGATCCTCTGAAGCTGTAATTCCAGGCAGTGGTGAGAGGTCTGACATGGATGCTGGAACTGAACTTGATTCCTCTGGAAAGGCAGCAAGCACTCTGAACTGCTGAACTGTCTCTCCCTCAAAGGTGGTTTTAAACTCCATCTTTTACAGCACCCTGTAGACATACAAAGTAAGGCCTCTTATTTAAATTCACACGTATTAAGTGAAGGCAGAAAAATGCTTTGAGTGAATATCCTTTGGTAGGATAGGACTGGTTTTTCTTTGTTTGTTTTGAAATCTACTGAGAGAATTTGAATTCAAAAGAATGCTTAATTTTTTCATCATAGCCCCAGACCACAAGAGATGGCTCCCTTGAGTACACAAGAGATGTACTCCCAAGCATTACAGATTTGGGATGCTAAAGAGACAATTCGTGCTCTTATGTCTGAGAAAATTGATTGTCAATGGGAAAATTACTTATTGTTGGGATTGAATCTTACCTTCGAGGACCTTTCCCATAAGTTAGCTTTAAGAATCCGACAGATGTGGGTTTGAATTCTGCTTTACTACCTTCTACCTGTATGAGTCACGTGACTTTCTGGACCTTGAGTTACCTGTCCATACAGGTATTTTTATTTTTATTTACAGGTACTATTTATGTATGATTAGATGGGCTCAGCAAATGTTTGTTTCCTATGGAAATGTACCAGGCTAGCAATGGCCAGATGTGAGATAAAGATGAACAAGAGAAAAGTCTCCTATTCTTGCAACACTTAGTCTAGCAGAGGAGAGATGCGGAAGGAATCCTTCTAATGCCACAAAGTAATTTCTGCATCTGGAGACAGACAGAGAGTGGTGACTTTTCTCCTTGGTTGGGCTTCTAGCACTCAGGTAGGTACAGTTCTCTTTTCCTTCTGGCCGGTTGTCAACATGGTCCCTTCTGTTCCTTTCAGTCAGTAACAGTGCTGCTCAGTGGGCTGGGAAGGGAAGGGACCAATCACTGCTGAGTGGGTATCTTTAACTGCTAGCAAAATGGCCTCCGGACTCACCATAGTAAAGAGCATACACGTGAATATCTCCTTCAGCCTTGCTAGCAGAAGCAAACAACCAGGATGTCCACAAAGAGGAAACTGGCTGAAGAAATAATGTGACACACCATTATATCCCACGTTGTTTACAAAAGTGAAAGCCATGCTAACTGATGTGGATGGAGCATGTAGAGAAACAAGTCCTGAAGAACTGGAATTAACAATGTTCTTCCTACAAAGAATGCGACCAGTTGCAAAGGCATCACTACCAACCTTTCAGTCATTAGATTCCTAGCTGGTTGAAGTTTCCTCTCTCCAAAGGAATGCAATTGTTTTTCAATCTAAGGCCTACCTTGCATTCTCTGTCATTATTCATTCCAATGGATTGAGCCATAGACTCTCAGGGGATTTAAATGGATTCTAGCCTTCAATACTAATAGCTCCCTGAAAGGAAGCCTAGTTCACTTTTAGGAAATGAATGGGCCTTCCCATCAGGATAAGCAAGTTACAGGACTTTAATCTATGGGAATAGGCAATTCCAGTCTTCCTAACAGATTTTTTTTTTTTTACCTTAAAGCAGCAAAAACATGCAAATCAAGTTGAATCACTAAAAGTCCCCTGAAGTCAGGAGTCAAGGTCTGTCAAAAGCTGAAAATTTATCTGAAATTTAAATTAAAGATGAGTACCACCCTGAGATACAGTGTCTGAGTTCACATCCCCATGTTTCCATCCACAGCCTATTCTACCAGGTATACACTAAGCCCTCTTTCCAGACACAATCTTAGGGCATACAGGCTGAACTGAAAGTTCAGACATGCACCCTTCTGCCTATAGACAGCAGTAGCTCATCCATAAGTGGCTTTACATATTCTGGGCCCTGGGTCTCCACACAGAAGAGAGCTTGTTTCTGCGTAGTGGTTAATTCACTCAGCTTCCAATCTGGGTTCTATCTGTTCTAGGTGGGTGCATTTGGGTGTGCTCTAATGCTTTGGTTTCCCACATGTAAGTGAAAAGTTTCTAAGCATAGCTTCCTCAGAAAGGTGTACTGAGGCATGATGACACCCCTAAAATATCATCTCTTAGGAGACTCGGCTGGGACAGTGGCCTGAGCTACATCCAAAGAAAGGAAAGAGAGGCATCGACGGTGGGAGAGGCACAGAGACCTAGCAGTAAGGAGTGGTCAGGAGCTTCACAGATGCCATGAGGTAAAAGTAGAATGAGCATGCTTCCACAGGGGCTAGAGATGATGGAGTCATTAGGAACATACC